>NDGN011365640.1:0-11622 GCA_002564285.1 Tympanoctomys barrerae | reverse complement strand
GTATTTCCTCCTGCCTCCTGCATGCGTGTGCATGTACACACACACATACACACACACACACACACACACACACTCATTCAAAGGAGCATGCCAGCCAGGTGCTACCCACACACATGCATGAATTCATGCATGGGTGCTAGCCATACACTGAACACATGCACACGTGAATTCACATGCATGCCAGCCATGTGCTCCTGCACAAGCCATGTGCCCTTGAGGTGAGGAGATGAGAGTGTCCTGCCGCCAGAGGTTTCCCCTGGATGCCACAGGTTCTCACAGAGAGCGAGGCCAGGAGGCCAGGGCCAGGCTGCGGCAGGGCTGCAGAGATGGCAACATTGCAGGAGTCCCATGGAGGTGACTGGGCACTCACGTGGGCCGGGGACAGGTGTGGAGACCCTCCCAGGACTTGCCGCAGGGCTCAGAGGAGAGCAGACTGAAGGGCCGGGAGTGGGACTCTTTGGTGGTCGTGGTAAAGCTGCAGGAAGGGAAAAGGGCCAGGGCAAGGGGCAAGGAGGGGGCACATGGCAGGGAGGGAGGCACAGGCAAGAGCCTGGCCTCCTTGGAGAAGCAGCACCCCCACTTCTGGGGCCCACCTTTCCAGTGTGGCGGACTCCTCCCAGACCTGGAATGTTCTTGGGATGCCTCCTACCCCAGATCCCTCCCCAGATCCCTCTGCTCCCTTGTCCATGGGGGAGGCTGAGTGGGGCTGATTTCCCGGTTGGGCTACTAGTGGTGATGGGCTGAAGCACTTCTGGCTAACTTTTGCCTTGGAGGCTTATTTCTCAGGCCTGCCCTCCCCTCCCCCATCCTCTGGACCTGCCACTCTGCTTGTTCCACAGTGAAGGGCTCCGTCCTGTGCTGTCTGCTGGCTCCCACAGGAACCCAGAGATGCAGTCAGGGAAAAGGCAGAGACGGGCAACAAAGGTAAGACACAGAGACAGCCCAAGGAAGGAGAGCAGGAGCAAAGATCAGAAGGAAGGGAAAGGCTGGAGAGAGGGTAGCAGGCAAGGGAATGGAGCTAGGAAGAAGAGCCCTTGGGGGACAATCAGGGAGCCTGGGCTTGTGCCTCAAGGTACACAGCAGGGACCCCTCTTACCTTTCCCAGAAGCTGCAGGTGTTGGGGTCATTGGAGTTGAGAGTTCTGGTCAGCCCCAGGTCTAGGGCCAGGAGAAGGAGGGGACGCAGAGGTAGCAACATTGCAGGAACCTGCAACAGGGCCAGGCACCCCGCCGGTGAGGGGCACTGTGGCCAGCAGCTGGGGTACAGCGTCTGCAGAGATCTGGGCTGTGGGCACGCAGAAGAGAACAGCTTGCTGCCTCTGGCCTCATGCTTCCAGGGCTCTAGCTCCCCAGATCTTACTTCTGAGAAGGGGTAAGGTCTCTGCCCCCAGGTTGCTCACAGAAGTTTACACCCCTGGGCCGGCCAAATAGCTCAGTGGATTAAAGTGCCTGCAAGCAGGGGTCCAGGGTTCAATCCCTGGGCCTGCTGTGCCAGACTCACCCCAGGGGTGCACTGAGACAGTAGTTGAGACTGGGCGTGGTTATACACACCTGTAATCCCAGCTGTTGGGAGCCTGTAAGCAGGTGGATCACTAGGAGTTGATCTAGTAGTGAGACCCTCAACACCCTATAGACCCTTCCTTAAAATACCANAAAAAAAAAAAAGAAAGAAAGAAAGAAAGTTTAGACTCCGATCCTTGTTCTTTCCAGGGCACGCATCCGTCAGGGGCTGGCACAAGGGCCCCTGTCCTGCCCCTGCCCAGGGCCCTTTATTTCTGAATGCCCATCCCCTAGCCTAGTACACACCCATACTAGTTTGATCTCTGCATCAAGGCATGATGAGACTGGAGCTAAAGAGGTAGATTCTGAGGGAGGCAGACTCTGGCTCAGGACTTCCCAAAGCCAGGACAGCATAGTAAGGGACCTGGCCACCCCAGGGCTCAGCTCCCTGACCTCCCCAGGGCTGAGCTCACTGTCACTGATGTACGCAGGCAGACTCCAAAGCCACTCTGAGGAATCGTTGTTGGGGTTCCTGCTCTAGGGGTTGGAGTGAGCTGGTTCCAGGCAGCCTCACAACTGCCGTGTGCTGGCTCATGCGGGCTGAGGGTGGACAACCCGGCACAACTCTTCCTGGCCACATAGTTTACCACATTGCATTAGTTTTGTTGCGGGCAGGATAAGCAGCCGCATACGTAAGCCAACCCGACCGACCGGAGCTGCGAAGCATTCTCAGCACACCCCTGCACCGGCCAGCATCCATCACCGTTGGAGGTCCCTGCCTCCCACAGAAACGGGCTCCTCTCCATCTCCTGCCGGGCCTCACCCCTCGGGTGGGAAGAGGGTCAGGACCTCGAGGAGTCCATCCTCTGTTCTGGGTACCGGAGGTCGCTAGTCCTGAGCTGAGTGTTCCTGCAGCTCACTCAGCTAAGCCTCCCTAAGGCGCCCACATCTGCTTGTAATTTTTCTGAGAAGAGAGAAAGGTCTCGTGGTTGCTGGCCCCTTACCCCCTTGAGTATCTCTGGAATGCTGCTGCTGCTGGCCCCACCCACCCCCCCCCACCCCCACACTCCCTGGTTGTGGGTCCCAGTTGCACAGCCCCTTCTTCCCTGCAGGCCTCCTTAACTTTACCGTGTCTCTGCTGCTTGCTCCCCACCTGCCCCATAATCCTCCAGCAGCAAGCCTTCACCCTATCATCCAGAGTGCTTCTCTCCACAACCAACTTTCAACACCCTCCCCTGAGCAGAGCCGCTGTCCCCCACCTCCCCAACTGCCTGTCAGTCACTCCCCCAGGCCATCCTGTGCTTCTCCCACACCTTGAGTCCCAAGTAACTCACCAGGTGAGACCTGAGGAACTCAGGTGGGTCAGGGCCCCAGCAAGGGTGTGGGAGCCACAGCGCGTCCTGGGGGATCCCAGGACTCAGGATGTGGAACCTGAAAACAGGAAACCGAGCCTGGCTGGGATAGGGGGCCCAGGGAGCCCTTTGGCTGGGGAGTTTCCATCCTCCCACCACCCAGAACACAATGGGGTGCAGAAGGGGGCCAGGGCTACAGGCTTCTTTTAGGTGGTATGGCTCCCGAACTGGCACTGTAGCCCATGGGCAGGGAACTCAGTCCCAAGGCTGTGGTCAGGGATGCCCTTCAGAGTCCCTCCCAGTGCTAGCCCATATTGTCCCCCAAGGACCACCCCAGAGGTACATGCTGGTGGAACTGCCAAACCCTCTGGAAGTCCTTCCTAATTCACATGGGCACCCACACCAAGAGTGAACGTGCCCCTCACATGCACCTGGTACCCTTGGGGTCTCTGTGGAGACCCCACAGAGGACACAGCAGTATGCCAGAAACAGCTCTAACCCTCAACTGGTGGGAGGTGCAGGGCCTGGGGAGTGGCCGGGCTTGGTTTTGGTGAAGGCCCTCCAGGGCAGGGCTGCAGAGTGGAGGCGGCAGCTGCTCAATCCAGGGCTGGATGCCAACATGGGGCCAGGGGAGAACTGTGGGTGGATGGTAGCAAGGGAGAGAGGGAGTGGGGGTCCTATCAGGGAAAGGAAGGTTTGGCCCTGAGGCCCCTGGAGAAGGGAACTTGGAACCCAGCCACAGGTCCCATGCTTATTCCCCTCTGAGCCTTTGTCCCAGGCACTGGTACCTGAGGCCCTGTCTCACGCTCCCCACCCCCTGCAGCCCCAGCAGTGCAGGGTTCAGCACCCTTCACCCCCATGTCTCATCAGTCAGCTTCTGCCTCCCTATGCTGCTCTGTCCTGGCGCCCACAGTGTACCCCCCTGAGAAACTCCAGACCCCCCACCGCAGCCTCGGTTCTCCTTCCCCTGCTCAACCAGCATCTTCCACTGAGCCTCTTGATCGGGCCCAGACACCTTAACTCGCTGTTCACTGAGCTGGGACAGGGAGAGTGCTGAGCAGTCTGCAGGTTCATTTACAGCTCACCTCAGCCCTCAGTAGCAGCTGGGCCCTACCCGTTACAGAGGAGGAGCAGGCACAGGCATGGGAGGGTCAGAGACCTGACGCGACCATATGGCTTGCAGTGTCAGGGCTGGGATCCCAATGCAGGCAGCTGGTGAGGGCTCCCAATGATTCCAATCCTTCCTGAGCCCAGAGAGACAGAAGCCAGGTTTTGTCTCCTTTGTAACAGCTCAGCCATGGGAGTGGGGAAATAGTGGAGGTGGAGAGGAGTGGCGGGGGCAGGCGGGGGGAGCCTGCCCTGAGAACTCCACACAGGCATGGGAACAACACATACATGGTCAGGACTAGCAAGCGAGTGAAGGACTGCTCTGCTCCACCCCCTCTGAGCTGGGTCTCTACCCTCCCTGTGCTTCAGACCCTGGGAAGCAAAACTGAGTCTGGGGCTTCTGGAAATTCCTGGTGAATGGGAGAGGGTCTGTAGCCATGGAAACGGGAGTGGGAGGGAAGTGAGCAGCAGCAGGGCTTTCCTCAGGGGCTCCTTTCCAGCTCCCCTGGGCTGAGGTGCGGCACAGGCTACCTTGGGCTTCTCACCCTCCACCCACCCTAGCTCCACGCCAGCTGTGAAGCCCAACTCAGCTCCTTCTCTATGAAAAGGGTTGAGTGCCTAAGTGAGGTAATATAGGTAAGGTTCCTGGAGCCAACACACACAGCACAGCCCCGTTGACATTAGCCATCCCCACCGTAGCATCCTCAGTACTCCTGCTCTGGCACCAGCACAGCCCCATCCCTCCCTTGGGGCCATGAGGCCCTCTGAGCATTCATTCTGGGAAAAACTGTTTCTTGTTTTGCTGCAGAACCCCCAGGATGATCCGGGAATGGGAAGGGGGCTGAAAATGCTGACACAGAGAAAGGAAGTGGGGATGGGAGGGGCGGGCTCTACAGAGAACCCGATCCCCCAGAACGGTGGGCCGCCCGCCAGGTGCATCTCGAAGCCAGAGGCACTGAGAGGCAGAAGGCCTGGGCCCCTCCCCAACCCAGCTCAGCTCCTCCTGCCCTCCTCTCTTCTCTGTCCCCTTTTCATCTTGTAGCCCAAAGGTTCAGGTCCTCCCCTGTTGCTCTCAGGAAGTGTGGCTCAGTTACATCACTCAGGCTTCAGGGCCTCTAACTCTTCATCTGTAAAATGGGAGACACCGCCACCTCCCAGGAGTCCGTGAGGGTTGGAACTCGGGTTCCAGGAATCACCCTGGAACTGAGCCTCAGCCCAGAGCCTGGGATCAGAGCCTGCACTCTGTTGCCACCTTACTAACTTTTTTCTTATTCTTCATCAGAAAATCTCTGTTAGCTGCCTTCTCTCCTTTCTCCATCAGCCTTTGATCTCTGTCTTTCTGCTTCTCTCCCTCCTTTTCTTTTTTTAAAAACTTACCTATTTGTTACAGGGTCTTACTAAACAGTTCAGACTCATATTGATCCTCCTGTTTCAGCCTCCCCAGTGCTGGAATTACAGGCTTACACCACCACACCTGGTTTCAGTGGCCTGCTCGGCCACGCAGCATCAGGGATCAACCCAGGATCAACCCAGGTCCTTGAGCTTGCCAGGCAGGCACTTAGTCCACTGAGCTATCTCCTCAGCCCTCTCCCTCCTTTTCTAGTCAAGGCAGCCATGCACAGTCATGCAGGATGCTACACTGGAGAAGGGAGTGGAGGCTGAACTCCAGCCGTGACCCACTCCTCGCTAGGGCTGGGGCTCTTTCCCTGTGTACCTGCTGTCTGCTGTCTCTCCCTCTCTGTGGATGTCTCTCCGTACCCTTCCCTATTTTAGTGTGTCAGGGCAACAGCACTGCTTAGTCTCCCCAGGCAGGAGCAAGAGCCTCCCCCCACCCCCACCCCTCCCCCTCCCAGGAAGCCCCACCCCCGCTCCACAGCTCCACAGCCACAGCTCAGGACAGCACAAAGTCCCTCCCGCATCTAGTGCCAACAGCCCAGCTCCCAAGCCCGTCTGCCGGATGGAGGGACAGGAAGCCTGCGTGTGTACGCCAGGGCCTGGCGGGCGGGCGGGAGGGGCAGGGGTGAGGGGCCGGCCTTGTGTTCTCTGTGCTCAGGAAATGGAGTTAGAGGGTCCTCAGTCTGACCTGTTTACTCATCAGGAAACAGGGAAACTGGGACTCTGATTCACCAGGCATCTACTTCAGGCCCAATGGAGGTTGGCACCAGAGCCAGACCCAGCCCTGGCTGTCACCCTGGAAGGGGCTAGTGACTGTTACACTCCTTTCACGCGGCAGACACGAAGGTGCTTGTGGAAAAGGACTTCCTAGCAGGATCTGACTGCCATAGGCAGTAGTGGAGCCAGCATCTGCTTCAGCGGACAGAGCAGTACATGGATTCCATAGGGGAAGGAGCAGCTAGCCCAACCCACCCAGCCCAGCCACTGACCTCCACTTTCTTCTGTGACTCTCCACCCTGTCCTCCAATGCCATTGGGCAGCCCACTGTCCTCACGTGCCTCAGCCACCCCTGCCCAGGCCACCCTGGAGCGCCCAGTCCTCCCCAGCCTTCAAGGTCACCCCCTTCCAGTAAGCTACCCCTCCCAAAGACTCAAGGCCCCTATTCCTCCCTGCCCTTAAGGCCTTCCTACAGGCTCACCATGGACCCTGCAGCCCAAAGGACACTAGGGTGTTCTCTCCCAGCTCTACCCTGGGCAGGCTCCTGGGTCTGAGCAGCAGTGTCCCTCTGTGGGCTTGAGGACAGCACGCTCACAGCCTGCACACCGCATCTATGGACCGGCTGGCCAAGGGATACCCTGGCAGGCTGCAGCCCCTCCAAACCCACTGTGCCCAAAACTCTGTCCAAGCCACTGCTATTTCCCCATGTCCATCCAAGGAGCCAGAATGGGTTTTTCGTTTGTTTTGAAATTCTGGGTGGGGGTCAAACCCAGGGCTTCTCATGTACTAGGCAAGTGCTCTACCCTGAGCTACGCTTCATTAAGGTCTGACTGCCCACTGGGTTGGGCTCCCGGGGGAAGGACACTTCCCCAACACCGTAGGCACCAACATGCAGGGCACCCAGAGCTCCAGCTGGGCAAGGGCTGGACAGGCATCCTGGCTTGGCCCATGGAGCCCCAATGGCTCCTCCATTTGGTGAAACTGTAGCTTGTGCTCACCTCAGCAGCCAATAGACTGGGCCTCCTCCCAGAGCCTCCAGACAAGAGTATGGCATGCCAGGGGCACGGAAGTGATGGAAGGTGGAATCCAGAAAGAATTCCCAAAGTTACAAAGCCAAAGGCGGCTCCGGACCTCTACAGGAATTCCGCAGGCAGGCCTCCAAGTTCCTAGGGCGTGAGTGCGCAGCAGCACTCTAGGCTGGGACTCACACCCCTAACCAGCCACTAGGGCTCACCTTCTACACAAAGGTTACACCTAGGACTACATGTGGGGGTGCGTGGGGGGTCAGACCTGGGAATCAGGGCTGTTCCTCTCTGGTCCATCTTGCTATGACACTAGGTACTGTGGGCTTGTGCTTTCTTTCAGGCCTCTGGCAATGCTACCAATGAGGTGCTAGTGTGGATCCATTTTATAGATACAGAACCATCCCAGAACAGTTAAGTAGTTTGCCCTGGGCCACAGCCAACCGGGTCAGCACAAAGATGTTTGGACCAGGTCTGTCCTGCTCCTAGGCCTCCACTTTCTACTCTTGTGGCTTCTCTTTGGCCTCTGACCTTTCTGCTCTATTTCTGAGGTCTCCTATCTCAAGCATGGCTACTTCATTGAGTCTATCTCTGCCTCATCAAGCCATCCCCTTGCCCAGAGCTGGCATGAACCCAAGACCTCTTTCTCCAGAGCTTCTCAGAGGACAGACAGGTGGCACATGGAGGTCCTGCCTGGGCTCAGCCCGTCCCAGCAATGTGGTGCTCAGGAAGGCACCTAGCGGCCTGGGACCCCTATCTGTCTCCAGAGTTCCTGCGGGTGGATGGGGCTGCCTGGTCAGTGAGTTTCCCCTCTGGGAAGGCCTGATAGGGTTGAGGCAGTGGGTGGGGAAGAGGCTGCTTTCCTGCCTCACCTATCAGTGGAGAGAGAGAAAAGCAGGGCCGCAGGGCTGAGTTGGTTGCGTAGGGTAGGCAGCCCAGCTGCAGGGTAGAGGAGGGTGTTGGGGCAGGCTCAGAAGGCCTCAGCAGGGGCCAGGGAGCAGCGCACCCGGCTCCCTTACACATGCACACAGGTGCTGCACCATAGAGTGGGGTTCAGAGAATGTCCCCCATCTTCCCCAGGCCCAGCCTAGGACGGAGCTGGAGATGACTCCTTGTCAACCCCTAGAGGAGGGAGGCTGGCTGAGCCTGGGAACCTCAGGCCAGTACAAACTGTTCCAGTCTCCCGGGACTAGGGTCACAGCTCACTCTTGGAGGTCACTTCTAAAAGGCCGGAGCAGGGAAGTCAAGAGCACCACAATGGAAGCTGCACATGGGGCTGTTGGGGGGACTGACTCCTGGGCCCTACACTACCTGTGCACACAGGCGTGCGCGCACACACACAGACACACACACACACACTGCTTGGGGGTGGGCACTGCGCCACACCACCCAACCAAGTTGTTTTCTGAGGCTCTAGATGCCTGACGCTGGACAGAATTCCTAGTCCCTTCCAGGGGCAAAGCCAGAGCAGTCATACAGGGCACTTTCCTGCACCAGGCAATGGGAACAGGGGACATTAGTAACAGCCACTAAGGAGGCTTCTCCACCCGGGCAAGCTCCTCAGTCTCAGCAACCCATGAAACAGGCACTGTATTTCATTAACCTCCTCTAGAAGGGGAAAACCAAAGCACACTGTGTGGACAGGGACAGAGACGACCAGTCCCCTTCTCCGCCAGCCCGAAGCAAGCAGCCGGGTGGAGACTTCATCCTGCTACCCTCCTGGCTCTCCGCCGCCAGGGATCTCCCGGGTCCGCGCCCTTACGGGCAGGGTAGTCGCGACGTCGCCTCCCCAGTCACTCACCTGCTCGGACTCAGGCTGGTCTTCAGGCTGGCAGCGGAGCGCGGAGGATCCGGGCTGAGCCCAGTGGGAGCTGCGGACCTTGAGGAAGGCAGGCGAGGAGGGACGCCCGGCGGGCGGGGGCAGGAAGGGGGCGGGGCGCGGGCGCGCGCGGAGCGGGAAGTTTTGACCAGGAAACCGGGATCTGGGAGGGGCGGGATCCGAGGGGACGGACCGCGGGGACAGGGCAGGGTCACCGCCGCCTCACGGTCCTTACTGTCCACCAGCCATGCGACGCGGGGGACCTGACCCTTAAGTCTCGTCCTCCTATCTGCAAAGCGAGGCCGTGCACAGCACCTAGCAGGTCCTTTGCGTCGTGCACCTCCCAGCGCGGCCCGACCACCGTGACATCAGTGGAGATCCGGCCAACGACCCCACATCTCAGTCTGGAGGGAATCCTGTTTTCCCTCCCCCGACGCCGCAGGCGCCACCTGGCGGCCAACAGCAGTGTGCGCCGCCCTCGGTCCCGACAGAACCAGCATTCCGCGGTCTGATAGGGGCGAAGACAGGTTTGGCTTTCCTTTGTCCTTGAGGTTCCCCGCACCTGCCTCGAGGGGGGTCCCTCATTGTGCCCTTTCACAAGCGACAAGCAGGCATCTGTGCCTGCAGGGCGCAGGGAGCAGCAAAAGCAGCCTCTGAGCCAAGGTCTGTGTGGCCTGCTGACTCCAGGGCTCAGGCCAGCGCCTCGACCTCTGCAAAGCCAGAACGCCCCTCTAGAGACCTGCAAATCAACTTAGAGCTAGCTGTGCTGCTTTTGTCTGTAGCTCCCAGCACTCAGGAGGCCGAGGCTGGAAGATGGAGAGTCTGAAACTAGCCTGAACTACATAGACCCTGTCTGGAGACAAAAACCAACGAACCAACTTGGGGGCTGGTGCTGTTGGTTAGGCGATAGAGCACATGCCTGAGTAGTGCCTGGGTTTCCTACCCAGTGCAAGAAAGAATAACAACAACAACAACAACAACAAAAGAAAAATACTTTATAGAAGTATAATTCACGTGCAATAAAAATGTACCCAGTTAAAGTGTACAGTTAGGAGGGGTTGGTGTGTGTCTGTGTGTTTGAAGACTGGACCCAGGGGCTTCACCGTAAGCTGCATCTTCAGCCCTTGTTTAGTTTTTATTCTGAGACAGTATCTCACTGAGTTACTAGCTGCCTGGCCTCCCAGCATTCTGGGATGACAGGGACATGTATGTCATAGCTCAGAACTTAAATTCTTTGTTTATTGTGGTAAAATACACTTATCAGGCTGGGGAGATAGCTCGGCAGTCTAAGCACCTACCTGGAAAGCACAAGGACCCCAGTTCGATCCCCAGTACCACATGCCATGCCAGCCCTGGAACTGGGTCACTATGAGTCAGAGCTGCCTAGTGAGCCCCTGTACCAAATAAAGACTTTATCATTTAGGATTTTAAAATGCACACTTCCAGCCAGACATGGTGCCACATGCCTATAATCCTAGCACTTTGGGAGGCTGAGATAGGGAGAAGGCAAGTTCAAAACAATCCCAGGCAACTTAGCACATTAAACAGTGCTAATAGTACACTTGGCGGAGGACCACCTGGGCAACTCTCCTTGAAGAAGAGCCGTCTCCTATTGTCACCACTTTGGCTGAACCTGACCTTATTTCCATGTATTTCTTTCTTTTTTTTTTTTTTTTTTTTTTTNTTTTAGGGAGGGGTCTACAGGATGTTCAGGCTTACTACTAGACTGGACTTGTAGTGATCCTCCTGTTTACAGCCTCCCAAGAGCTGTTTACAGCCTCCCATTACAGGCATGTGGAAACATGCCCCAGTCTCAATTGCCCTCTCAGCACACCCTGGGGGTAGGGCTGGTATGGCAGGCCCAGGGATCAAACCCCAGGCCCCTATGCCTGCTTGCAGACACTTTAATCCGCTGAGCTATTTGGCTGGCCCTTATCATGAATTTCAATGTACGGAGCTGGCTAAGACTTTTTCTTCTCCCTTCAGTTGGCTTTAAGCAATGCATATTGGTCCAGCTGAGGTGCTAATATTCTTCGAAGATGCCAGGTGTGTTTCCCAGGTCCTGCCCCATTTTGTGAGCTGGAGACTGGGTGAAGAGCAAATTCATGCTCACTGTTGGCTGGGACTGAGCCTCAAAATAAGAGGCTATCACATCCCAGAGCTTAAAGGATTACACATCAGAGCTGAAGCATGGACCCCAAAACATTCCATACTATCTGAATTGCATTATACAAATTACTGTTTCTACATAAGCTTCTCTCCACATATTGCAGAGGTGATTTCAGGCCTCCTGCCCAGCCCAGCTCACAGCACTCACCTACTTCCTACATTCGTACAGTCACTCATCCTCAAGCCACTTCTTTCTTCACAAATTAATAAAACCCAGGTTCAGCCCCGAGTAGAGGCCTTTAGTCCAGGTAACCATCATCATAGCTGGACTTAGGTCCCCTTGGCTCTCATAACTACAAATATGCCTTATTGTCTTCATTCTTGCAGTGGGTTGCATTGGAAGTGGTAGATTGGAAATAACTACTAGTATTCCAATAACTTTCCCATGACAATACAAATATAAACTTCCTGGGTTTGGATGAGGGCTGAGAAGAGCTATCTAAAATCTCCATTTCCAGAACTTTTTAATAATCTCAAACTAGGGGCCAGGGAGATAGCTCAGTAGAACAAGCACTTGCCTGGCAAGCACAAGGGCCTGAGTT
>NDGN011365637.1:0-16266 GCA_002564285.1 Tympanoctomys barrerae | reverse complement strand
TTAGAAGTAAGTTAGTAGAAGTATAGAAGTAAGTTAGAAGTAAGTTAGAAGTTAGAAGAAGTAAGTTAGAAGAAGAATCAGGATTGTTTAGGGGTCCTGAATAAACTGCTGAAAGAAGAGCTGGGTGTTGCCTCTTCCTTGCTGGCGAGGTAGCGCGCGACAAGTATTGAGTCATATTTTTAAAAAGGAGATATTTGGATCCAGGTATTGACCAGTTAAGGTCAGTCTGTCTCCATTTTTCAGCCTGGCTTTCCTTTGTGGTGCCTTCACTCTTGGGTTGGGTCCTCCAGGAGTGGGTAAGGCAATGGCCAGTCACATCCATTAACAAATCTATTGGTTCAGCTACTCCAGGAAACAAGGAGTTTCTTTCTTCTAAGAGAGCCAACAAAAGAACCTGAACAGATTCTCTTCTGCCTGCCTGAGTCATGTAATTATCTGAGAACAAAGTACAGTACTTAGAGAAATTGGGCTCTGAGTGGTGGGGCCAGGAATGCAGGTCTTGTGGTTGGAGGATTTTATTAGCTTGACCTGAAATGCATAGGCTGAGAATGGGGCTTGTTTTCTAGCTGAAAGTAGGGTATAGTTGTCAAATGGAGAATGATTGTTGGGAAAAAGAAACCCACAGATGTTTACCACAGACATCATAAATAGCAAATGTCATCAACTGAATTTGAGAGATAATAAAATCTACCTGTACTTCAAAGGGAACAAATTAACATATAGGTAGGTAAGACTGTTTTATTTTAAACTGTTTTGTTTTTTGAAGAGAGTACAAAACAATATTCAAACAGAAAAATTATAAGTGATGCAGAATTTCACTTAACAAAATAATATGAATTTCACAGTATTTGTTGTAATGCATAGTGTTGTCTTCCAACTAGTTGTTCATATTACCAGATATACGTATGTAAAATTGGAGAAGAAAGAATAAAAAGAAAGAAATATATAACAAATTAAGAAGAAAAAAAGGTCAAAGAATTGAGAAAAGGAGACAAAACAAATTAAGTATTAACTGTTCATTTCCATGTATCAGCAGAAATCCACAGAATAGTTGTCTAAACCATCCTGCTTACATACATAGGTATATCTCTTTCCCCCGTTACCTATCCTGTCCTCCTGGTAAGAGGGTAATCTCTTTTTACTGTCACTAGTGAAGATTATTTCAGAGTTACAAACTTATCTGAAGAAATACAAATTTTCCTTTTCTAAAACAGTCTAATTTATCCCAGTAAACTGAAAATGTATTAAACATATTCTTGGAGATTTCAGAATTAGAATGAAAAGATTATTTTTCACTTCCTGCAGGATGATCAGTGTTAAAACAGATAAATCTGACTCTTTCAAAAAGATTTATATATTTATTTACTTATTTATTTGGTACAGGGGCTCCCTATGCAGCTCAGACTCTTAGTGGTCCTCCTGTCTCAGCCTCCGGCAATCCAGGATCTGATAAATCAAGAACATCAAGATTTTGGACATATTTGACACCAGTCTTAGGGTTTAGATTGCACACGTGCTCCACAAGTCAGATGTGTTTTAAAGTTGATTGAATTGTGTGGGGATATGTTCATCAATGGATTTGTCAGTAAGCGGATATGTGGTAGAGGTGGGGCCCCTCAGAGGCAGTTACTGGAGTGTGACCCGGAAGTGTGTTCCCTGGATTCCTTTTTCTCTGCTTTCTGGAGGTCTACGAAGTGGCAACTGTCCTCCAACAGACCCTCCTACCGAGCTGCTTTTGCTTTTGAACTGAGCTTCTTGGAACTGGGAGCCAAATAAACCTCCACTTTCATGGTGTGAGTGTTAGGTGTTTTGTCCCAGTGACAGGAAAATAGCTAACACAGCAAAGAAGCCATGACTTGAACATCCTGTGGAAGATGAATTTAAATATCTTGGAGAAGATGAATAAAAATAACATAATTACAGATGGTTAACTATTCAAAAGGATAATAATAGGCCAGGTAGAGGACAACAGTTGGAATAAAAGTGTGCTTGCATCCGTTTTTGTATTTTTGATCATTAACCGTTTAGAAATTTATGAATAGAGTTTAAAAGTTAACAGGGTCGTTACAAGAAAATCCTTCAGGTCATCACATTACTGCGCCAACTCTGATTCTGCTCATGCCTTTGCCTGCTTCACCGGCAAGTGAGGGTTTCTGAGAAGCTGGAACTGAGCCCGTAGTTGGCAAGAGAACTTTTCTGTAACAACACCAGAAGCTGCCAAAGCAGTCTTTAGTGGTGGCTGTTCTTTAAGAAGAACGTAATACTTGGATAGTCAAGGCCTGGACTCAAATTATGATACATATTTGAGGAATTCCTCAGCCCACAGCCATTCATGCCTTCTCTTACTCATGGAATTTTTCATCTCCCATATAAATTTCAGTCGAATAACACAAGTAAAATTTGACAAAAAGAGATAACCTCAGAGCATTGGATGGTATAAACTCTACCCAGAAAAATGCTTTTTTAAAATTTCTTAAAAGAATCAACCATGAAGGAAATCCTGAAGGCATACAATCTAGCTTCCAATTATACAAAAATTTGGCTAAATACTGAGAATTTGAGAAGATTCAGGAAAACTGAGGCTTTCCTGGACAGGATAGTGGTTACTGCAGTTCCTTGGACCTCTGCAGACTTCCTCTTAATTTGAACTGCTGGTGATCTAATGTCTTTAACCTTTTCTTGATACCATACGCTAAGTACCAATAATGCAAATTGATGAACAATACAAGCAATTTGAAGGAAGAGGCAAGTAAAATCTCCATCCAATTTAAATCTGTATCTCAAAAAGACATTTCAAGGAGGAAAGATTCTTGGCTCAGAACTCCTGGAATTATACCATGGAAGGATGGAGTTAAACTTGCTTTACCTTGCTGAGGCTTAAGGAAGGCCTCATGGAAGAGAAGACATATTTAATTTTATTTTCCATTCAGGGTTGATACCTCCTTCTCCCTGTCTTTATTTTTCAAGCTTTCCGTTGATCTGGCACAAGTGTGCAGGTTTTTTAAAAATGGTGATGTTATCTGTTTACTATTCAAATGCAATTTTAAATGGTTTGGCTCAGCACATTTGAATCAAAAATCCTATTAAAGATGCAATATTCCTCTGCTACCTTTCTGAAGAGTGCATTCACACGGCATCCCTTTCTCAATCGGAATATAATACTCTATACCTGTTCAGAGTGATGTGATTTCCAGCTTTGAATTTACAGTCCTTAAACAGGCTGTTCACCTTCCTATCATGGAAATTTGGTATTCATGCATAATTTTCCCCTCTACATTTGCAAAATACATTATTAACCACGTGATCGTGCCCTTACTCTGCTCTATAGCCTTTTCATTTGCAATATTCTAACTTATTATTTTTGCTTTTGCTATCTGATAGAAATCATGAAATTGCTGAGTTAAGATAAACTTCCTGTTTCTTCCATCCTTTCCTCCCCCTAAGAGTGATTGGAGATTTTTGGGAATGAAGGCTGAGGAAAAAGCAACGAAGAAAGAGCAAATGGATCATTTTTCTAAAGTCAAAAGTTTTGATCGCCAGATTGATGAGAAGTATGCTTAATTTTAAACATTTTGCATGTATTTAACTTCCTAATTGCATGGTTAAATGAGCTGTAAGAGAAAGAACGCAGTTGAAAGCTCAGCTTGGTTCCAGCCAGTTCTAGAACACCATTAGTAGCACGAGGCTATGTTTCTCTTCTGGTAATTTTTCTTTCCTCTCTTTCTTGTCCATCTATTTTTGACCACGGGTTGGCATAGCAAGGACACTCTCAGCATGTGCAGACTTCAGTCTAAGACTTCCCAGAACCAAGACTGAAATAAGCTTCTATTATTTATAAAGGACTTGCACTCAGGTATTCTGTCATAGTGGTACGAAACAAACTAAGACAGATGACAATTAATCAGAAATTTAGGACTAAGTCACAATGATAGATTTGTTATGAGATGAAAACCTCCCTAGCTTGCCTTAGAATGTGGGATTGAATGTTGATGTAGATATTTGTATTTTTAGGTAATGTTGAGCAATCCCAGCGGTGATAATTATGAGAAAAACAAATATATAGTTCAATTTATGTAACATCAAGGGCCGGCCAAATAGCTCAGTGGATTAAAGTGCCTGCAAGCAGGTGCCGGGGTCGGGGGCTCAATCCCCAGGCCTGCTGTGCCAGCCCCACCCCCAGGGTGCAGTGGGACCACAATGGAGACTGGGCGTGGTGGCACAAGCCTGTAATCCCAGCACTTGGGAGGCTGCAAACAGGAGAATCACTACGAGTCTGATCTAATAATAAGACCCTGAACACCCTGTAAACCCTTTCCTAAAATACAGAAAAATATATATAAATATGACCTCAGGAATCAATATCCCAGCTAATACTACAGAGGTATGACATCAAATGAATGTGCTGTACTTTACTGGGATAACTCTTTCATGAACACAACACCATGGAATAGCAGAACGTAGGTTCTGGAGCCAGATTTCCCAGATTTAAGTCCTGGTCTTATGACTACTGGGTATCTGGTTTAGGGCAAATTTGTTAGCCTCTTTTTTTTTTTTTTTCTTTTTAAATCAAGTTTTATTTATGTTCCATGTAAGCTTTGATCCAAACTCCATGGGATGGAGAAACAGACAAGGGAAGATCCAATACAGTCAGTCATTCACATCCTTGAGATCCGGCCACATGCAAGGCCAAGGGGCCACCGTGCGCACGCGCACCCTGTGTGTGGCTGGGCACGTGAGCAGGCGCCGGCTTTCACCGGAAGGTATGGTTAAATCACGTCAGCTGCCCGTGGCTGCTTAGTTACAGACGGGAACAGCGCAGCCGAGGATGAGTGAGCCCTAGGACTAACGCTGCATTTTTCCCTATGCGATTAACGTAGTTTTCACCAGACTTTTTATCAGATTCTCTCAGGGCCCAGGCTCAGCCCATCCACTGGCTCCTGGGCCACCTCACGCTGTTTACTCAGCCCAGCGCAGGCCACTTCAGCGAGGACATTGCTGATGCCGGTCGTCTTTGCATCCCTTCTCCCTGGCCTCCTACAGTGTCAGTCTTCGAGAGAGGTTTCAAATCTTTCAAAACATCTCCTCAGTTTGCCCAGCTACTGGGTGCAGGCAAAGCTTCTCTCTGGTTCCCTTCCTGCCTTCAGTTCCCTGCCTGAGGCCGCCTCCTCCTGAGCGCCCTCTCTAGGCAGAGGATGTCTGGGGTGCCTCCCTCCCACTTTGTTGTTATTATTTTTATTGAGAAACAAATAGCAATGAGAGAGTTTCAAAACTGATTAGTGAGACAGTTTCAATAATTGGTACATTGTATATTGTCTTTGTAGTGGTTATTCATAGTACAAGATGCAGATGTGATATCCTGTCCGAACACTATTAGTACAAATCTTTCTTCTCATTGAATTAAGTAGCTGTATATCTATCCTATTGTGTGTATACAGATACAAAATGTTCCTTTCTTTGTATCCCCCCCTTTTTTTAGTTTCTTCAGAGGTGGGTATTCCATTGCCATTTAAATACTGTAGGTGTGTGAATTCAGCAAAATAATTCAATATAGTCCAGTAGTCCATAACAGTAGTGGTTTATCCATAGGACTGGCAATGTCGGAAGTTGTTGACTTGAGCCCTTTGACAGCTGAGGTGCCCTCTGACCTTGATCTGGGCCTTTCCAACATTGCCCCTTTCTCTCCCCTTCTATTCATCTTTGCCCTTGCTGTGTCTCTCAGACAGAGTCCGAGTATTACTACCTCTGAATTTTGCTTCCCTGGGAAATCATTCAGACTGGCCTCTCTGTATTTCCCAATCTTTTTCTTCTGCAGTAATTACCACAAATGTAGCAGCTTAAACCAACACAATGCATTGTCTCCCAGCTCTTAGGCCAGGAGTCAGGGTCTTGCTGGGCTGAAATGAAGCTGTGGCAGGCTGCTCTCCTTTCTGCAGGCTCTCGGGGAGAATTCACTTTCTTGCCTCTTTGAGTTGGTGGCAGAGTTCAGATCCGTGTGGCTGTAGGACTGAAGTCACTGGTTCTTGCTGGTTGTGGGGGGTTGCTCCTAGCTTTTAGAGGCTGCTGTATCCCTTGGCTCTGGGTAACTTTCCTCCGTCTTCTAAACCAGCAGGGATAGGCCCATCCTTTTCCCCTCACATCTCCTTCTTTTGGGAGCCATTGAAGCTGGAAATCGATCCTAGGTGGGAGGGCAGGGTGAGGCCTCACTGCCTAAAGCAGTCAAGCTACCTCCATCTTGAGAATAGCATCCTGCCTGGATGATGTGGGCTATTGGTCACTAGACAACCTTGTGCCTTATAACTTTGTAAAGGTATAAATAAACGTCCCTATGGTTGTTCTGGGGTCCTTTGCCAGTCTGGCATGGTCCAGCACCTGACCTCAGCTATTATCTCTTGTTTTTATTTTCTAAATCCTCTCGTAGTTTTCTCCAGGGACCACTGAGAGACCAATAGATTGCTATATCCTGCACCCTTCTGTCATGGTTTTAAGAACTTATGTGATTACCCTGGGTTCATTCAGGTAGATGATCCAGGATAATCTTCCTGTTTTAAAGTTAGCTGGTTAGAGACTCAAGTCCTATCCAAACCCTGATTTCTCTTTGCCGTCTAACCCACCATATTCATAAGTGCTGGGGATTCAGACATAGACATCTTTGAGGAACCATTATTTTCGCATGACTACACTGACATAATTTGACACATATATACTTTCTCCTTAAAAGAATTGCACAAATATATTACATAACTAATTAAGAGAGACACGGTGGCTGGTGGTTGTGTACAGATTTGTGCATTTAGATAATTTTTATGGTATAGGATGTGTGTATCTATGTGTGTTCCTTGACTTACATTGGGGTTATAGTCCAGTAAACCCATCTTAAACTGAAGATGTTAAGTGGAAAATGCATGCAGTGCACTTAACCTAGACTCTCCCAATGCACAGGGGTTTCTTCTTGTGCACACAGGGCTAAATGGGGACCATAGCTTTCTGCTGCAGCTCAGCATTATCAGGAAGAATGAGAACCGGGCATGATGGCACATACCAGTAATCCCAGCACTCAGGAAGCTGAGGCAGGAGGATCATTGTGAGTTTGAGACCAGCCTGAGCTACAAAGTGAGTGCAAGGCCAGCTTTGCTTAGCCTCTTGGTGTCTGAGTAATTATACCTAGCTATATCAGATTCCCCACTGTTGACTTGACATGTCTGCTGTCAATTTCTATGTCTCCTTATCCATTGCACAGAAGCCAGAAGGAGAAAGAAAGAAAGACAGATTACTGCTCCTAGAACATCCTTTCATATATAGCTCTTAATGAAGTCTATGGGGTCTGTTAGATTTGGTAGGAAGAAGTGAATATTGAGCTCCAGGGATGATGTTTGCATGCAGATGTGTGGGTAGGCTGATGACAGGCTCAAAGTGGCTTCTAGACCAGACTGTTGAGATCTTCTGCAGGTCTCCTGCCTGAGAAGCAAGCAAAAACTTCTCGGAGAACCTTGAGGTGTTCGGTGAGTTTGGGAGGTTGAGTGGGAAATGAGATACACGTGCACAAGTGCAACAGGTGGAGAAGTTCCCAGTGGCTTCCCTGAACGCCACTGCTCAGCCTTTTTTTGAAAAGAATCGGTAATCATCTAATTGCCTGAGCTATCTTTATTGATATTTTAAAACATGCCAAGTGCCAGCTGTGTCCTTAACCAAATGCTGATGAGTGTGCATCATCAGGTAATTGTAGAAGTGCTACGGGTTAAAATAAATACTTGTATTAATTCTGTTCCCTTCAGTTTGCAGACCATAAGTGCTGGCATTTCATTTTGCACCAAAGATGATAATGAGTAAGAAGTGTGTTTGAGAGTATGGATTTGAGAGCTAGGACTTCCCAGGCTTTAATTTTCTGTTCCTTCATTTATGAGGTACGTTCCACTTGGGCAGGTACATAAACACATAGGAGATAGGGATAGCACATGCTTCCTATGCTTGTTGAGAAGATTAAGAGTTAATAAATGTGAAGGAAAAGTATCTGCTCCAGAGTAAGTCATTAGTAGTGGTAGTGTGTTGATATCTTGTCTGGAGAAATAATCCCCAGAGATTGGTGTTCCATCCATCTCCTTGAGTCATCTGAAAGATCGGAGCATCATTTAGAGACACGCCTGGGGTTCCTATAAATGTTGCCACTCTTCCCTATGGCTGTGGTCTGCTTTCCCATCAGACTGCTCCCCAGACTACTCTCGCTGGGTCTCCTTTCTGTTGAGTGATTTGTCTGGATTGCTTCCATGATGTGCTCTTGTGTATTCCTAATCTCTAGCTCTGCTGATCCAGTGTACTTTCTTCCAACTTGTGTGTAGTATGCTGAGATGACCAGGGGACCAGGAAGCACTTGGCATCTGGTGTCAACCAGTCACTGCCCTCTGTAAGTCATTTAGGGGAAATGCTTATCTTGAAGGAAGAAGTTGAGCGAACATTTTTTCCTTGGGCAGCAGACCCAGGTATAGGACTCCAATAAACCTGTCTGGTCCAAAAGGAGGACGCTTTTATCCCTGTAAGCTCAGATAGCTCATGTGGTCTGTTACCAATGCAGTGCAATGACTACTCAAGAATTTTGGTTTACTCTAGTCTGATCTAGGGAAAAAGCAAGCATACTTTCCAACTCTTCTGTCTCTTTCATGTTGAATCTTGACAACATGTATCTACTGCTGCTGATATAAAAGTATGGTTGTTCTTTGATAAGAGGTTACTCCAGGGCAAAGACTGAGGATATACTTCAAGGAAGAAGTTTTCATAGCAGCCTAGTGTCTCAGATCTCTCTGTACAGATGAAGATAGGGGATGGCAGAGTGGGTCACTGAGAAGTGGAATATTTGGAATTAAAGAGATAAAAGCTCAAATATTGCTGAGTTCCCTCTCTGAATCTGCTAACCTTTTGGTGTTTCAGCTTTTTCACCTAGGAACATATTGGTAATTACGTTTATCTTTCGGGTTGTAGTCAACATTTAAGAGATATTGTGTATGAAAAAGCCACATTTATAGTATGTGTTAAATAAGTGATCTTTCTCTTCTGTTTAGATGGATTGCCAAAATATGCTTTTGGGCAGTAATGGAAAATGTAAGTATGTTTTGAAAATTAACATTTATGTGTGTACATGCTTCGAATATGGGATTCCAGAAATACTACATTGATGTTAGCTAAAATAACTTGCATTTCATCATTAATAGAGAAATTTATTTGATGGTGAGATACAGACCACTTATCATTATAAATTTTAGAGGCTTAAAAATAGATCTTGTACCCAAATTTGGGTGACATTAATCATAATGGGAATATTTCTAGATTATTTTTTTCCCAAAATATAGAGAATTGAATAAGTTGTTCTCCCAAGTGAAAATTCCACAATTAAACCTGAAGGATTTTACCTCATTTCTGCCCTAAGGCTTCCTTTGAACCAGCCAGTAGTTCTAGAAATTCATGCATAGATATGGAATTTATACCACCTTACAAAAATTCAAAATGGTGGTTGGGGCCCTGATGATTATGTGCCAATCCCTGAATTTTTTTTCATTTGCGATGGTGACATTTTTCAAGTGACATCCCTGTAAATAGTGAATAATAATATATCCCAGACAGGGCCCTCAGGGGATAGGAGAAGAGGATGAGAATGGAGCAGGATTAAAACTGACAGGAAGGAGAAATGGCACGCAAGATAAATAGCAAGTGGTGGCTGCTCAGGCGGGCCTGCGCTGCAGGACGTTCCGATGCCTGTGTGATTGATGGAGTCGGCCGTGGTGGAAGTGTCCAGTAATGTAAGAAGAGATCAGTACGGAGGGATCAATCATCCTGCCATTGTACCCTGCGATCTCAACACTAATGGGGTTGAAAAACAGCACCGTTTTGAGGGAGGTCCTGAGATAACTGTTTCCTAACAACCTGTTCTGTGTATTGGCAAGAAAGTTACATCCAGCCCTGGACTGCATCATGATGTCACTGGAAGAAGGGCTTAGTGGCAGACTTCTGCATTGAACTGGAATTTTAGCACTTCCTGGGCTCCTTGCCAGTCTACAGGGGCAAATCTCTTTGGGTTGCAAATAGAATTTGGACTCTGGTGCCAAGTTGCCACCTTTTTCCTCCTTATTGCTCCTGAATTGTCACTGGTAATCCTCAGAGAGACATCCTGGCTGTCATCCCATAGCAGATCTTTTGGGGCTCTGGGAAACTTTTTTAGTTTTGTAGAATACTGTTGATACAGGGGAAAGAAACTCCCAACTTCAGAGATATCAGGGCCAAGTTTGTGTCCTTTAAAGCTTAAGAATGAATTTTAGGAACTATGAATGCTAAAAGCAGAACATATTTATTGAGGGAAAGACAGCTGCTGCCTGACAGAGGGCTAGAAGGGGTCCTGAGTGGGTTGCCTAAGACCCTGCTTTTTCTAAGAATTTTTATAGAGCAAGTCCATGTGGTCAGGCATGTCTTAGGTGGGAAACATGGGAACTTGCAGGGTGGGCATGAGGAAGAGCAAAACTATGATCAACCTGTAAGATTGAGTATAATTGCTCAGATACGATTGACTAACACAGGATCCAGTGGGAAAGTGAGTCTGGTACCAAGTGGACATGCATACAGAGTGGGGCTTTTCCTGTAGGGTTTTGGGTTAGGGAGCTCTTCCTGGCTTTTTCAAGGTGATAGAAACCTATTCAGAATATCAATCCATGATGGCCATCCTTAAGGAAATATGGGATGCATTTGTTTAATTTTTTGTCTTGAGGTCTGGCCCATAGTGGAGGTGCCTGTCTCTCCATTTGCAAGATATCCTATCTTCTGCTCTGGCTCCTTGGAGGGCCCAACCCTGTCTGACTGCCTGTAATATTTCAGTGTAACTCAGCTGCCTACAGCACTGTAACCTAACTTGTCCACAACACTGTAACCTAACTTGAACAAGTAATTATGTAGGAAGGGAAAGCAGAGTAAAGGAAGACAATAGCATTTATTATACACCTACTGGGGTGTGTGTGTGTGTACAAGTCTACAGTATTAGCCTTAGTTATCCCAAGGAATGCAGTCGGGGGATCTGCACTGGGTGGAATCTGGGAAGATGCATTACACACGTAAGACAACGCACATGGGTTCTCTGTCCTGAATGTTTTCCCTCAGACGCTGGTGAGAATTTGTCCAAGTTGGAGAAATGAAGGGACCTCTTGAAGACTTTCTTGGCATGAGATGCTGTGGGCTATGGGCTACAAGATATGCTTGTGTTACTGTTTGTTGCCACAACTGAAAGTGAATACTGCTCAGAGACAGGAGATGACCTCAGTGACAGCTTTCCACTTTCATCAGGCAGCTGTTTTGGGCTAGCAAAAAACAGATATGATCAAATTTGAAGGAGCCAAAAAGAGTGGTTCTAGAACTTACTTCTTACAACATCTTCCTGTAGATTTACAGGGCATTTTTGGCGTTAAAATTTTTTAAACTTATCTAGAAATATCAAATGCATATAGTAAATATTAATTCTCTCTCTATATATGTATATATACATATATTTAGATATATAATTTATTTAACTAATATATCACATATATATGGACTTACATGTGGATGGGTATCATTTTATAAAACTATTCCTACATCATATATAATGCACATGTCCAATTCTATTTGTATGTGATTAACATTTAAAGATAGGATTATAAAATAAAATTTATTTATGTGTAACGTTCCATAGCAAAAGCATGCACATAAGCTCAAAAGAAAGAAAAGAAGATTACACATATAGGGCCCTGGGAAGCCTATTTTCTGTCCATTCCACAGAGGTCCTATTAAAATGCAAGCAAAGTAAGGCACTGCTTCAAGTGAAGGCCAGAGGTGGGGTCAGGCTCCTTTCCTCTCCCCTACCCATCATCCTACCCCTTGATTTCTCTACTCACGATTCTATGAAAGACAGTACGGTTCAGGTGGGGAGTGAACTCTCCATTCCTTCTGCAATCTTACCCTTGACAAAAAGCCCCTGGTAACCACAGAAGTCTACTGCACCTCAAACACAGGGGCAAAATCAGCTGGTTAATAGCTGAAGCAGCCACGCTGAATGGAGTTTTGAAGCGTGTCGTCCCAGGACAGAGTCTAGTTGTCTCCGTCATGGGTTCTGAATGGATTTTGATCAGCATTGGGCTGAGTTGATCCAGAATCACGGTAAGCAATTCTGATGCTTAATTGAAAGGAGTGGCTGGGGAGATAGCTCAGCATCTAAGCAGTCTAAGCATCTGTCTGGCACGTGCAAGGACCTAGACTGCATCCCCCTTACTGGCCACTGAAACCGGGAGCGGTGGTGCACACCTGTAATGCAGCACTGGGGATGCTGAGGCAGGAGAATCACTAAGAGTCTGAGGTGGGTATCAAGACCTTGTACCAAATTTTAAAAAAAATGATTTTTAAAAATTGAAAACAAGAAAGGGGTCACATAAGTTTAGGTGAGATCATGGTTAGGGATGGTTGGGAGCCTACTGGTTTTCAGCTTGGTGTTGTTTTTATTTGTGGATTTGCAAGTAATTCCCCGCATGCTCACAGCCCCTTTTGGATTCATTTTAATACTAAAAAGATGTTACATTTGCCTTTAGACTACTATTGTAGTTACTTTTTTCTTGTTGCTAGGACAAATACCCGACACTCAAAAATGAAGGAAAGAAAGGTTTATTTAGCTCACTGTTTGTGGAGGTTTCAGTTAATATTCTGCAGGCTGCAAGGCAAATGACAGCAGTTCATGCATCAGAAAACAAT
Source organism: Tympanoctomys barrerae (assembly GCA_002564285.1). Classification (NCBI taxonomy): domain Eukaryota; kingdom Metazoa; phylum Chordata; class Mammalia; order Rodentia; family Octodontidae; genus Tympanoctomys; species Tympanoctomys barrerae. The sequence continues at coordinate 3,519 of NDGN011365637.1, read as the reverse complement.
GAAGAGCAGAGGAGGAGCATGCGGCGTCCATGAAGCCTCTCTCTTCCTGCTATGCGAAGACCAGTATCGTGGCTCCTCCAGAGACTGGGACTTCTCCAAGGAATCCTTCCTTAACTCCTTTATATACACTTTTTGTGCTAAGTCACTCTGGGGTGGCCCATGTCCCCAGGGTGGAACCAATCGCCTCCCAGGTTGGGCCTTGCCCCCCACGCCTGGAACTGTCTGAGCCCATTCAGTCAAGTTGACACAATGTATCAACAACCACAGCTACTAACCCCGGAAAGCAACCCTTAGAGGTAATCTAGTTGTGTACCTTTATCCTACAAATTGGAAACTGAGTCCTGAAGATTGCTAAAAAATTATCAAAGATGACACAAGAGATGGTTGAAGGGAAAATCCTTGTTTTCTAGAACCTTCCCAGCTTTACACTAAGGGTTCTGTGTTACAAATTCCTGTTGTTCTGGGCAAACTAGGATGGTTGATCATCCACCCTAGAGCTCTGTTAATCATTATGTATTTATTTATTTATTTTGACTTTTTTGAGACAGGGTCTCACTATATAGTTCAGGCTGGCCTTGAACTCATGATAATCCTCCTGCCTCAGCCTCCCTAGTGCTGGGATTACAGATATAAACTACCACGCTCAGCTGAGCTCACTTTAGTATATCGGTTACTTATTTGATTGGCATAAGTGCAAAATAGAATCAGAGGGGAACTGCACGTTGCTGTTATTGGTGACATTCCAGAAACTGGGCGGAGGGACTCCTGGTGTTCTGTTTGCGATGTCTGGGAAGGAGCACACACTCAACAAACATATGCACAGTCAGTGCAGGAGCAAATGCAGCTGCTTGAAATGGGAGTTGTCTCTAGTCCATTTTTCGCGATGTCATTCTAACTCCCATTGAGAGGGTACCGGTGATTTTCTCCTATTTTACCTGTTCCAGTTTTGTTGTTGACTGGGTAAGATTAAATTGAGTGTAGCCTCTGGGGCTGCTGTCTTGTCCATGGTCTTTCCCAAGATACTTCAAACAATGTTTTTGAATCATCTTGACAATATTTCAGGAAAAGTGGTAAAAAGAAGAGAAAGAAAAGTCATCATAATGAGAAATGACAGGAGGCAGCTCCTGCATCGGGGTTGTCAGGGAAAGAATTGTTGAATAATTCAAATAACAGATTTACTCATTTCTAAGCCATTTGCCACCCCAGCTTTGGAAATATTTGCAGAAAAGTTCCAGGCTAGGAATTATCTAAGAGCTGATTCATTCCTGCCGGGGAGATCTGCTCGAGGGACAACTCCTTCTGGTGGCTTAGGGAAATGGAGATCACGGACAGAATTTTCTAGATTGGCAGGCCCTGGTTGTATTTTCTTACCCTCAGAAAATAGACAGGACTGGCGCTGCACAGGTCTCTGAGAGCAGAATGTGCTGAGCGCTCCAGGGCAGATTGGCACCAAGTCTGGCAGCTGCCCAGCAAGCCCGCCCATGGTTCCCTTGTGTTCTGCAGCTTTATGTGGGTGTAGGGAAAGGTAGGAAATGGTAGTGGAACTCAGGTAGGTATTAAGTCCAGTTAAAAGTAATTTTCCTCCTTTTAGGGAATTTCTGCAGAAGTTTAGAGGCCACACATGGTGAGAATTATATTTTTGGATAATCTGTGAAATCCCTTTATCCATATTATCCTTAACCTTGTTACCACAGGTCACTGAAGTTTGGCTCTTCTTGTTCCTTCTCTGCCCTGAGAGGACTTGGGGCAGGATTTTCTATCTTTTGCCTCTAAATCCTGGACCATATATATTTCAATTTCCCAGACAGCCTCATCTGTGCTTGGGGACATCCCTGAGAGCGAGTTCTGTCATGAGAGTTCTTTATAAATTCTTGCTATTACAAATAACATGTCACGTGTGGTAAGCTTTTACCACTTTTTTCAGTTTAGTTTTATAGGTATTATATTTACATTCATAAAACTCTTCAGGGGTGAAAAGATGGTATTATTATTATCATTCCTAACAGATAGTAAAACTAAGCAATGAGAAATGAACCAATTTTCCAAAAGTCATACATGTCAGAGCTGAAACCCAGAATTAAAACATTCACCATTTTTCACTCTTCTTTGCAAATGTTCCTAATACATTTGATCTACTCATAGAGTTTGTGCTTACTTAGCCCTTTCATATGCCACTCACTATGATAGATGCTCTTGTGTATTGTATTCATTAATGCTTGAGAAGTGTTTGTACCAACTGCTGTTTGTTTTAAGATGAATAGGGATGTATAGTGATGTTTGGGACAGTACATAGATACTAAATTATAAAGTATTGTAACCCAGGGTGATCAAGTACAAATATGTAGTAAGAAATAAGCCAATTCACTTTAAGTTAGATTCAGTACTTACTCAATGGCATTTATTGTGCTGGTGCTCAATGAAGTATAATCTTCCCTAAGGAATTTGTGGTACAGTGAAGTAGATAGCAACTAATGCGTAGGTAAAAAGATAATGAAGAACACATATGGTAGAAATCGTTCATAAGAAGGAAGGTTTCCCAAGGGCAGAAATGATGATTATTTATTTATGGCCATATCCTCAGAAGTTAGTTGCTTTTTAAAGATTTGGTGAGTGGGAAAAAGAACCGACCGGATGTTCTGAGGAAGTCATGTTAAGAGTGACTCAGTTTTCTAAGGAAGCATGTAGGAATGAGAAAGGAGCTGGGCTATGCGTTGTTGTGGACAGGTTTGTAGATAATGAGGCTGGGCATTCGTGTTGAAAGATAAACAGGAATTTCAGTGAAGTTGGGTATTTGTGGCAGAGGGAAAAAAAACCCTAAATATTTGGTTGTGAATGGAGCACTTGAGGATTCAGAGGGTAACAAATAATAAGCCTTATTGGTGGTTTCTGTGAGGGTGGAGAAGATAAAAGAGAAATGTGAGAAGTGGTAGGAATTAATAAGCAAAGCTTACTGTGGTGGCAAACCTATGGCACACATGCCACAACAGGCTGGTTATCTTTGGAAGCTCTAAATAAGCTTCACCATCACTGGCCTAAGCTGCCCTGGGAGGGAGCCATCATATGCTTTTAAGTAGAAAATCTCCAATTTGTACTGTGTGAACCCCTCTTTTGGGTCTTCATGTAGGGGAGTTTAGAGGTGGGTGGGGCAGTCCTGGGAATAGACCAACCTCTTGCTCTCTAAGAAGTAACAAGGTCTTCAGGTGCCTTCTGGGGAGGATGTAGAGTGAGCAAGTAGATGCCCAAGTCAGAATCAGTAGAGCATTTGACTCCTACAATGTGGGCAGGGAAAAGAGAGTGCAGGTCAGGCTCTGGCTCTGGCTTCCAGTCAGATACGTGGGTGGAAACACCAAAATTGAGTAGGTACATGATCTGGGGGTTCTGAAATGCCCAACCATTCTAAGCCTTGCTAACTGGATGGAAAACACTTAAAGTGCAATTTCAATCCCAAATTCCTTTCCTTTGTCGTCGTCGTCTTCTTCTTCTTCTTCTTCTTCTTCTTCTTCTTCTTCTTCTTCTTCT
>NDGN011365622.1:0-10821 GCA_002564285.1 Tympanoctomys barrerae | reverse complement strand
TCAATCCCTGGTTCCACTAAAAAAAAAAAAAAAAAAGGTATAAGGACGACTAGAGGGATGACTAGTAGCAGAGCTTTGGATGTATATTTCATGCAGAATGTTGTGGGGAACTGCCAAGGAGATTTAAACTAACAAGTAACACTATCTATTTATGTTTTTAGAAGAAATTTTAATTCACAAAGGGTAAGACTGTAAGCCCTTAACTTTTTATAACACTTTGGGAGCTAAATCAAGGAGCATGAAATCATCCAAATTGTCAAATCAAGTACCTAGGTGACTACGTAAGGCTAAATTTCTTTAAAATTAGTATTTCATAAATTTATGTCATCTAGAATTTGGGCCAAATGTCTGATTGCTTAGTCTTAGTGACAGTTCTGCTAAAGGGATCACTCTGTCCTTTGAAAAATAAATTTGGTTTTTCCAAACTTGGAAAATAAAGCCCCAGTGGTTTATATGCCGCATTGATGCAAGGTTCCCCTCGCGGGCGAGGCGAGCGTGCCTTGGCAGCTGGGCGTGGCGTCCGCAGTGAGCTGAGTGTCAGAGACAGTAAGAGGAAGAAGGAACGTGGAGGTTTTGGGCATAAGGGATCGTGCGCATTTTTAAGGTTTTTTTTTTTTTTTTTAATGTGATTGAATGTCCAAGTGAAAACAAACCAGTCGTGTGGTTCTTTATCATCATCTCAGTGCGGATAGAGCAGAAAGATTGGTTTGTGTCCACAGTACAAGGTCTCAGAAGGACTCCTCATTTCCATCTTGGCATTCTTTGTAAATAATGAAAAACCCTGAGTACTTCCAATAAGGGAATGTTTTGCGGGCCCAGGTTATGTGCCGAAATGAGGATGCATTTGTTATTCACGATGAAAAACTGGTTTAGTTCTGAAAATGTTGAGACTACTGTAAAAACTAACTTGACTGCTTGACTGTTTACCAATAATCCACGACAGATTTAGATTTCTTTTTGAGTTCACTCTTTACCCACTGTTTGGATCAGCATCATTTTTGAACTGGTATGTTTATATCCTGAGAAGAGTTTCTATTTTAAAAGAAGAGAAACTTTCCTAATTGAATAGCTTTAAGAGAAAGCAAGTGAATTAGATCATTAAAATTTGTTTTTATTGTTATACTTCAGAAAGCTTTTTAGGCTAGGATTTTTTCTTTTGGCAATACAAAGCACTTGAACATCTCTTCTAAGGAGATGAAAACTAGAATAATCATAAAAATAGCCCATATTTCTCCTTAACTTGTCCTGGAAAAGCAGATTAAAGAATGTACTCTTAGGTTCTAAATCCCATTATAGCTAATAGTATTTCAATGCTAGTTCTGTAGGATTAATGATAATTTGTAAGTTTTTTTTTGCTTTCTTAGAGACTTTGTTAATAGTTTAACCATAAAATAATCTTTTTAGTTATAGTTTAACCATAAAGATGGCCACTTGCTCATCTTATGTGATACTTTATGGTTAAAGCAAATAGTTTTCTGAAAAAATTACTACATAGTTTGTTTTTGTATGTGCTTCTTTACTCTGTGAAATAAATCTTTGAAAAATAGTAACTATGATTTTTGTAATAATATGTTTGTAATGAACAAATGATCCAGTGTATTTAGTTTTTGAAATATTTCCCATAATCAAAGTAAAAAGAAAAAAAAAACTTCATCACCTTTACCATCATTAAATTTCTAATAAGGAAGACCTTTAATTAAAATCTAATATTTTTTGCTGATTCACCCAACGCTACATATAATGCATGATATAAAGTGAACTCGATTTTTAAAAAAAATAGCCATCTATCTGCTTGAAAAGGAAGCAGTTTATAAATCAATCAATTATATAGGTTAGGAAATAAAGACTTACACATATGAAGCAGTCGCATAAGGAAACACAATGAATAAAATGTATCGTGAAACCCAAAACTAGGTCTTTGATTCCTGGGGTCCTGTCAAGTCCAGGGCCATCAAAAATGGTGAGTGTAACTTTCGCTATATTAATGTAACCTTTATATTTCTTTATTAATGTAACCGAAGACTTACATATGTGTATCATCACAATTGTTATCTAAAATACCACTGAAACATCATTTAAAAGTGAATCCTACCTTTATAACATTACTTTTATCTCATTCTCACTTTAAACTGGTCAAAAAAGCACCATTGTCCACTAGAGGCCACTTTTGTTCAATATGCAGGCCGGACACTTTCCTTCTTCTCTGCTACCCTCGTTTTAATCAAAACACCAGCGCCTCAGAGGAGTGAATTACCTTTTACATTGTCAGGGCTTTCTTGTATTGCTTTATCTAAGCGCACCTACAGAGGTGGACAGGATTGTTGAGGCTAAAGACCTGTAGGGGTAAGGGGAAGCGTGCCTCCTGCCCCTTTCTCCACATACTCTGCTACTTTGGGCTGGATCCTCCTAGACAATTAGCTAGATTTCATTTGGAAAGTCTTATGTTGTTTTGTCCGATTTATGCTACTCCTCACTTTTCTCCCACTGCTTTCTCTGACTCCAAAGCCTGGGCAATGAAGAATAAAAAGTACAATCATTAAACATGGACATAAATTTGAGATGAAACCATGGAGATTTCAACCAGATTTACCTATGCATTAGATGCTAATTTTCTACAGCACCAGTTTGCATTGCGCAGAAAATACAACGTGAAAAGGCATAGGGCTGTGTGCAATAAACAAGCGCTTCAGCGATTCCGTGGAAATATAACCCGTCTCATTGTTCTGTAGGGAGATTAAGGCTGCTGCTGTACTGCTGCCTGATGCAGTAGGTTTCAAACTGTGTCTGTAGAAACACCCAGGGTGGCAGGTGGTATTTTTAGAAACCAATTTGCACCTATTAAAATGAGCTGCTAAACACCTCATCCTCAATCCCCCAAAAAATAAAGTTGGAAATTAAAGAGTTCTGAAATATAAAATAATTCAGAATTTATCTACAAATAAGATTGTCTATTGGACTTGGGAGAAAAGTCCCATAAAGCTGTGATAAGAAGAATATAATATTTCAATCCATATTATAGGAACTTCATCCCCTTATGATCTACGCACAGTATTGCTCCTTCCTCTTTTTTTTTTTTTGACATAAACATATTTAATTTATCCTGCCAGCTAAAATAGTCTTTTTTATGTCCTCAAAACCATTGAACTTAGCAGTGTGCCGTTGACTATAAAGCTAGTAGCTCTGTATTGGCCTTACAGAAAAATTCATGCACATGCATGTCCAGATAAGAAAAATTACCTGAGTTGCCCAGGAGGCCCAGCTGGGCTCGGTGCCAGGTGAGGGTCAGACACATCTGGTCAGCACAGGCTCTCATCAAGCTTAGTAGTAAGTTGTGCAGTGATAAGTGAATCCCCAGTACATCAAATAAGACCTATTGTAGATTAGTGTCCCATTGTAAGGGTGGGCACTTTCTTTTCTTGTTTAGAATAAGAAATGGGAGCAGTGGCTATAGAATGTTAGCAAATCAGTCATGAATAAGTTTCAGACTATTTCGCTTTGAAGCTTCCAGACATGTTTAATGAAGAATATCTGGAGATTGCAGCATAAGCCATTAAAAAGAACTATTAATATTTATGATGACTTAACTGGATTCTTTTGACATATCTCAACCAAACAAAATACAGAAATAAATGTAAAACTACAGTTGAAATGAGACTGTAACTGACCTACAAATTCTAGTTTCAAATATGTGTGTACAAAAACATTTTTTGTAGAAGGATCCAATAAGAAAATTATTTTTAAAGTGAGTACAAAGTAGTATAAAACAGAAATTATAAAGATACAGAATTGCACTAAACAAAATAATATGAATTTCACAGTATTTGTTGTGCTGCATGGTGTTGTCTGCAACTTAGTTGTTCATATTGCCAGATACATGCATGCAAAACTGGGAGAAGAAAAAAGAAAAGAAAAACATATAAGAAAGAGGAAAATATAAATTAAACTCAGTATAATTTGAGCCTGATAAAATTTGTTGTCATTTTGTATGTAGGTTTTAATTTACAAACAGATACTACTACTTGAAAAAAGGAAAAGTAATAACCATTGATTCATAGCAATAATTTTCTCAGGAAGTTACTTTTTTTCTGAAATAATAAATACTAGGGTTAGCATAATCCAACTTCTGGGTAAATTAATTTATGGTGTTTATAAAATTTGTTTCTTAGTTATACTTTAATTATTTTAGATTAAAAAGAATAACCTGGGGCTGCAGAGATAGCTTGGCAATCTAAGTGCCTGCCTGGCAAGCACAAGGACCCAGATATGATCTCTTGTACCACATGCCATACCTGACATACCAGCCACTGAAAGCCGGCGTGGTGGCGCATGCCTGTAATCCCAGCACTGGGGAGGCTGAGACAGGACAATCACTATGAGTCTGAGCTGCTTAGCAGACCCTGTAACAAATAAAGAAATAAAAGAGTAAATAAATAAATAAATAAATGATTTTTAAAAAGAGAAGAACCTGCCTGACTTTCATCTTCCAATTCTTGTTTCTGAGCCTCATTTTTGCTGCAAGAAGCATAGAAGTATGCTGATATGAAGCGTCCTCTTTGGAGCTTCTGCTCACATCTGTCACATGGAAATGACCTTGATGCAGTAGTCACCTTCCATTCCACTCCTCGGTACTCTATCCCAGAAGTCATCGACCAAGTTAGCATGCTCCGGTCATACAGTTCATCAAATGTACCGAAAACATAAAGCAAGAAGCAAGGAAAGAGATGAGCTAAGCTGACCTGTTTAGGATGTGTGGAAGGATCGCACAACCTACTGCTCGAAGTAGAAACTATGTCTCTGTCTAGGCTCTGGCACCGCAAGCTTCCCTGTGGAATATGCCTATGAAGCAGGGTTCAGGTTAAAGGAAGAGTTCCCAATTACATGATGTCTCTAGTGACACTGACTTTCATTACTGGAGACACAGAGAGTCCCACTGGCGTTGTCCATTGCTCACTGCTTAGCTTGATGAGAAGCTGAGGACTGAATTTGCATGTCTTGGGTAAAGACACAAAGGGCCACACTGCAAGTCATCTTGGACAGTGAATACGCAATCTATTGAATATTGAGTGCTTTATGTGTCTTAGGTTATTTAGCATGTCATGAATAGTGGATATTTCTTTACTTTTTGCATTTGTTTATATGCTAGTACATGCACACACATGCACACACACATATACACACACACTCTTGAACTAGTCTAACTCATCTAGCTTTCTAACTTACAAATATCTCACAAATTGTGACATATCTACTTGGCTTATTCTTTAGCTCAATCTAACACATCTAGTGGTTTTCACTATCTTATAAGCCACTGCATATTCATTATCTGATACTTAACAGATTTTTCCATCCTATTTGTTTTTCTTGTTCCTTTATAACAAAATTGAATATTTGTTCCCAAGGAACAAATGAAAGCCCTACAAAATCCTTTGCACAGGCTTCTTCCACAGGCTGGTCCTACTCCAGGCAGCCTCCTCGCCCACCTCTGGGGTCTTAACCTCTAGCTGCTTCCTTAGGACCCGGATAGGCCACTCTCCCATCTGCTCATCTCTTTCCTGCCTCTTCCCCCATCTCCAGCAGGTCTTCCTTACTCAACATTTTTTTTTTTTTTTTTTTTGTAATTTGACTCATCAGATCTTCTGTTTCAAAAATAAAGTGAACACCTGCCCAGCGTTCCTGATCCAATGCTCCCAACACCTGGCCCTTTTGGTTAATTCCTGCTACCACCATCTGCCTGGCTGCTTCTCTGCTGCTTCCCCCTTGAACACAGCCGCATCAACAGCCTTGATTCTTTTGTATGTTCAAGCTACCATCCTAATGGTCTTTTTTTTTTCGTATCAGGAATTGAACTCAGGACCTTGCACTTGCCAGGCAGGTGCTTACGCTACTGACCTATACCCCTAGTGTCCTAATCTTGTGATTAATCAGCAGACTTCTTTAATCCAATCCCACAGTTTCTTAACCACAACCACCTGACTACTTCCTCTAACCCACTACTCCCAAAATTATTCCCTAAGCGTAGCTCCTGGCTCGTGGAAGTCAAAAGATCCTGAGGATTTTCCTCCTCTTGATACAGCATTTGAAGCAATCAGACTGCCTGTCTCTCTCCCTGACCCCCTGCTGTATGAGTTTTCATCTTCCTCTCACTTTGATGACCACATCTCCTCTTCATTTTCTCACCCTTAAAATGCGAACTTTCAACCAAGATTAGTTTTATGTTTCTGTGATGATAAATCCTTCCCAATTTAGTGGCTTAAATCCACACAGTCATATTACAATTCTGGTAGTCAGAAGTCTGAAATGAGTCTCCCAGGATCAAGGTGTTAGCTGGGCTGCATTCCTGGTGTCATAATGTTTTTTGTTATTATTTTAAAGAGAAAAAAGACAAACAGTGAAAACAAGTTTCAAAATAGATGGTTGGGGCCAGTAAGATAGCAGTCTAGAGCGCCTGCTTAGGCAAGCTTAGGCCAGATAGGTGGCAGGGTTCTCCCCAACAGCCTCCAGAAAGAATGCAGCCCAAAGACTGGCGCTAGACTTCTGACCTTCTTAACCTAAAGAGTAAGTCTGTATTATTTTAGGCCACCAAGGTGAAATTTTACAGTAGCAAAAAGAAACTAATATTGCCCGTCTCCTAATTTGTTGTTTTAAATCTGATGACTACAATTGTCAGAAATAAAATAATGTCTGCTCAATAGAACTTTGTTATCAATTGTATGTGGGTGTTCTGAATCGAAGGAAATACAATGTAAAAAATAAAAAATAAAAAGAACAGTAACAGGTTGGTAGGCCAGCCACAACAGTTGATACATTGTATATTGTTGTCTTCATAGTAGTTAACCAGAGTATAAGATATAGGCATGATAGCTTATCTAAACAATGTTAGCACCAAACATTCTTTTCAAGAAAGTCCGAGAAGTTAGCTGTGTACTGTCTTCGTATTTCATGTTCCCTGTCTTCCTTTCCCCCGCCCTCCTGCAGACCTCTGAGGAAAGCCACTCTCCTTTGCCTCCCCCGTCTTCGTAAGGCTGCTACCTTGCCTGACCAATGACCTCTCCCTCTGCCTTCGAAGCCCACACTATTGGACTAGCCTCTCTCCTGATGCAACCTGGTTCCTCTTGCAACTTCTTTGTTTACCTTGTGAAAAATTATTACACTGAGCTCCCCTGCATAGCCCAGGATGCTTTCTCCACCTCAAGCTTGGCTGATTACAAGGTTATACCCCCGTGTCATGTGGGGATTAGGACGTGGACATTTGTCAAGGAAGGTGAGAGCATTATTGTGTCCACCATAGTGATGATGTGTTTCTCTTTAGTTATTTATAATTTTTCTTTCATTTTTCCATTTCTACAGAACGAACTACCTTCTCTGTACAACAGATTCCCGAATTCTTTCAGCCTGGCTTTTCTCTTACCTCAGTTTCATCTTGCACCTCAGAATGGGAACTTTATGGTGAAAAATTAAAGACTTCCTTACTATGCTAACCCTTCAGAATCAGTTTCCCCTCCCAGCTTCCCTGTTTTCTTTCGACAGTGCCCATTTTATACCTATGGTGGTCTTGAGACTTCAGCCCCTTCTCTAAGTCACCCTCATGCTGGGTCACTATCTCAGTACCTTCTGACATCTTGAAATCAATCCTTCTGTCCTTCCTTTCCATTCCGATGGTCACATCTATCCTTTGGGTATCTATTCCTTAGATAGTTGTTGTTGCCTTTAATTAGAGAAGGGAAAAAATCCATTTCTGAGTTTTGTTTTTTTCTTGAATACCTATGTACTTTTTTATATGGTTCTTTTCTTTTTATGTATTTGGTACATACAAGGTGTCACTATGCAGCTCGGACTCCTAGTGATCCTCCTGTCTCAGCCTCTCCAGTGCTGGGATTACAGTTGTGTGCCACTGCACCCAGACTAGGTGGCTGGCTCAGCACACCTGGGTGTGGGGCCAGTGATACCAAGACTCGAACCCTGGTCCCTGCACTTGCTTAAGAAGGCACTTAGTCTGCTGAGCTATCTTGCCGGCCCACCTATAAACTATCTTAGATGTTACTCTTATTTCATCTTGTAACAAGGAATAATCATCCTTCTAATAAGGAAAATGAGGCAAAGAGAAATGAAGTAACTCTTGGAAGGTCATGTTAATTTATTCATTCATCTAAAATATTTTTTGAACCTATTGTGTGCTGGGGACTATTTCACATGTTGGGGATATAGCACAGAATAAACCAACAAAGTTCCAAGTTCTAAGGAAACTTTATAAATCTAGTCCTAGAAAAGACTTAAAGAAGTGAACAGCCACATGAACACTCGAGTATTACAGTCTACTGCTTTACTGTGACTTAAGTTCCTCTTTGCAATTCCTAATGAATGAACACAGAATCTCTTTAGAGCCACTTAATTCATTCTTCATTTTGTATAGTAATTTTTTAAAAATCTTTTATTTATTTGGGACAGGGTCTTACCATGCAACTCAGACTCATAGTGATCCTCCTATCTCAGCCTCCCTAGCCCTGATACTATAGGCACGTACCTCATTGCCCAGTTTCGGGCCTGGCATAGCATGTGGTACCGGGGATCAGCGCAGGTCCGTGCGCTTGCCAGGCTGGCGCTTAAGCTGCTGAGCTGTTTCAAGGCCCTGTGTAGTCATTAGTGTACTGCCTTACTTCTCTGCAAAAGCCCTTGAGAGCAGAAACGCTACTTCTCGTGGCATGTAAGAATGTTTTCAGCTACTAGGTTATAAGAACCGAGGGAGATGCTGGGGGAAGTATTGTAAACTATGAAATATTTTCAAAGATTTGTTGTTACAGATGATACCAAGTGTGTTGGTGGCAACAGCAGTGATAACTTATTTTGTTTGTTGTTTTTTTGGCTGGGGCACTCAGAGTTTTCTCGAATAGTCATTGCATGATTTTTCTCACAATTCCTTTTCTGTCATTGCTTTATAAAAAAGCACGACTTAAAACTATAGACCAGCTTTCTCCAATTACCTGAAGAAAAGCTTAAAAGTTAGTATGATGGTGATTTCCTTATTCAACTTCCCTGTCCCCAGTACTTCTATTTTTCTACCACTGAATATTTGCAAATGGAAATTTTTTTCACAAATGCTAATTAACGCACCACCTAGATTCTACAATTGATGTTTTACTACACTTGCCTTGTGATGGCTTTCCATCGATCTGTCTCCCTACACATCCATCAATTCATCTCATTGATTTGATGCATCGCATAGTAAATTGCAAATATCAGTAAATATCCTTCTACATACTTTAGCCTGCATATTATAAATGAGAGTTCAAAGATTGAGACCTAGTTATTTTTTATCTTTAGAGGTAAATTTTGCATATAATGAAATATGGATATCTTAAATATGAATATATTGTGATGCATATACTTATGTAAGCCACACACATATTCAACTCAACCAGCTTATGCAAGAAAGTTTCCTATACCTCTTCTAGGTTAGTCCCTGATCCCAATAATTCACTTTTGAAATTACATGCTAAGAATATGCCAATGGCCATAATTGAATAAACCTTTTCTGGATTTAAAGACACTGTAGTTTGTATGGTGGCAGAAGTAGGAGCAATATCCTCGCCTGGAAATTCTCTAATTTTTTCCACTAAAACTTACCTTAAATTCACATTTAGGTAAAAGCTCACTTGCAACCTCACTCTTATTTTTGGATAGATTTTGCTCAGCCATAGTAAGCAATAACTCCCTGAGTCTGGGGCCCTCCTTTAGCATTTGTCTACTTATGCTGCTAAAACAAAATACTGTAGCCTACGTGGCTTACAAATAACAAAATTCATTGCTGATAGTTCTGGAAGTGGGGAAGTCACAGATGAAGGCACCTGCAGATCCATGGCCTGGTGAGATTTCTGGCTGTGTATATCATCGTCTCACTACTGAGAGAGGAGCAGGCACCTCTCTTCCATCTCTTTTATAGGAATGTAAGTCCTGTTCATGGGCTCTGCCATCCTGGCCTAACCACCTCCCAACAGCCCCATCTCCTACTGCTCACTTTGGGGATTAGCTCTCACTATAAGAATTTTGAGGGAAGAGTCAGACAACAGCAGCACTATTTGCTTTGTATTTCTTTGACAGGTGAGGCTCACTGCGTTGTCCAGACTGGCCTCACACTCTCAGTCCTCCTCCCTCAGCTTCCTGAATAGCTGGGATTGTGTACATGCACTGCCATGCCTGGCTATTAGCTGCATTATTTTCTATGGAGCACATTCACTTGTTCACTGGTGTGAACTAGAAAATCATGCTTGTTACCATATATTTCTTACTTTGATACTTTTTTGTTGGAGGTGCTTACAGTGCTCTTAGACCTTAATTTCCATATCTGGAATATAACAGTGCTGGATTATCTCTTGAAGTCCCATCTAAATATGAAACTCAATACTTTCTTTCACTGGAAAGAGAAGCCATGCAGACTTGAGATGAAAAGAATATGTTACCTGAACTGTGGTCAAAACGAAAAGGTTTTCAGTTTTTTCAGTCAAAAATAAATGTGAATGTAGTTGGGCAAATTGTTCTTGCTTCAATGTTCTTGGGACAGCTGGTTTTTGTTTAAAGTTTTTTTGCACTGACAAATCATAATTTAAATTATAACACAAAGTCCTTGCCAATAAATGACTATAAAGAGAAACCTGCTTGATCTATTCCTCTTTTTGTCTTGTTTATATCTCTAGGGAGGATTTTTTGACAGGATTTGGGACACAATTGTCAGAAGTGTGTTCTCCCCAGAGCCACTTCTGAGTCACTTCCACTATTTATGGAACAGCAACTGTGAAGAGTGGGATCATGTTTAGACTTTTTTTTTTT
>NDGN011365611.1:0-15113 GCA_002564285.1 Tympanoctomys barrerae | reverse complement strand
GTGTTTGTGGACAGGATATCATGTCTGCATCTTGTACTATGAATAACCACTAAGAAGACAACATCTTCCCTCTTGAGCAAGTCCATCATCTACATCAAAATTGTGCTAAACTAATCAATGTGCTAGCCCAGTGTTACAAATCCATGATTGAATTACTCTCCAAAGACCCAAACATGAGGATATGAGGCTTTGGGGGGTCTCTAGATTTAAGTCATAACAGAGTTTTTCTGTCAATGCTATGCATTTTCAAATTTATTAAAAATTATATGTCAATTTATTTGTTTAGGATCATATTTTTAGCATGCTCTTTATCCTTCTCGACATCATTCTGGTTATATGCTTCTAAAGTTTAGCTTATAGCTTATTGGGAAGCTACTATTTCTCTCAAAGACTTCTAAAACTCTAGTTAATAAACATTCAAGTATCATGACATTAGATTTCTGTGAGAAACTCTTCCAGTTCTGTAAGATACACACTGCTTTTGCTCATCGTATTTACATGTAACAGTATCTAACAAATAGAAGCAATCATTATATAAAACTAGTGATAATCTCAGAAGAGAAGTAAATATTTTCTGTATGAAATAGGAGAAAATCAATATCACATGTCATGATTTCATTCTTAGGAAAAACCTATTTTGGAATTAAGCACAAAATCAATTAGCTTGTCTGTCTGCCTCATCTCATTCCTTTTCTCTTCTTCACTCTTTCCTGATAATAGATTCACTTAAGCTTTTATACCTCCTGTTTTCATGTGACCCTTTTCCACATCTGTTGCTCCCTCATTGCCTAAAGAAGGGGATGAGATATTTGACTGGTTAATTGGAAACATTGACTCAGCCTCTTCTTTTGGAATCTTAGTCTGTTCACAAGATGCAACGTTTGCCCTGTGCTATGTGATCCAGCTTGTCCTGGAGGACAGGATGTGTGATTGAGTAGTAGTGTCAACCATCCTTCTCTTCCAGATAAAAACCTACATTTCCATTAACTCAATCTTAGTCAGTACTTCATATTGATCTTTATCACTACAGTGCTTAAGTCTACAACACTATTGATTCTAAATAAAATAGAAAGGAATATTACTTGTGGTTTTCTTCCCAGATTTTGAAGTTTCTTTCTTATAATTTCATCCATACTTTTCCACTGCTCTATTCTTCCACTACTTCTGCAAATGTGAATACATCTGATATAGCCTAATGCCAATGCTATTTTCTTCTTTTTGTGGTATTTTTATGGCATGTGTTATATCTTAAAGCTGCAATGTCCTCCTACACACTCATTTAATGAATGCTTTACTAACAGTGCAACACTGTTCTGGCCTAGGACTTATGTGATTGGATTATGAGGCTGTAATTTCAAAAATGGGATTAATCCATTGAAGAGTTCATTTGTACACAATGATTTGAGAAGGTGGGTCTTTGTTGGGTGAAATTTAGAGACTGGGAAAATACTTCTGAAGGGTAGAGTTTGTCTTCTGTCACTTCTTTTGTGCCACTTTCCCTTTTCTCTGCTTACTTCCTACCTGCCATGAGGTGAAAAGCTTTCCTCACCCACCCTTCTGTGATTATGTTACTGACAAGCCTAAAAGCAATGATGCCAGTTGACCATAGCAGAAATCATTAAATCATTGAGCCAGTATAAGTCTTTCTTCCTTGTAAGTATTTTCTTTGGTATTTTGTCACAGCAATAGAAAGCCAACCAATATAGAACTAAAAATCCCAGTGATTGTTTTTTCATAGTTCCCTTACCATACTTCTCTAATGTCACTGAAATTATTTTGGAAATGTCTCCAAAGTTACTCAAGCCCTGTGTGTTGTATTAGTCATCATCTTTCTAGTTAGTAGCAGGTTCACTGTGGTTGGTTAAAATGAATAGTATATCTGGATGCTACAAGATGCTTCTGATCACTACTATTATCAGCTTTATCTGCAAATATCCCTGATTATGTATTTAGCCACAAATTCACTTGAACAAATGTGCAGTGGCATACACAAATAACCAAATGGCACCCAGGATTTGGAGGTAGATTTTTTTATGTCAAAGGACACTGATTGGGACCATTCTTAGAATTCAGACTATGATCTCTGGTGGTCTGGGGCTTGTATGGGATAAGTAAGCATGAAGTACAAAGGCAGAGTGGCTGGTCAGTTGGTGATTGGTTTATGCAATATGCATCATAGTGACTATCACAGCCATTTCTAAGAGACAGAAACAACCAGAACTGGAACAGGAACTATTACCTGGACAGCTAAGAAGTATCCTGGCTGGGGGACATTTTCTGTTACATTTACCTCCTCTTTTAGTTTCTCCAGCAAATATTTGCTAGATATGTTACATGTTATTTTCTGAGCCTTGTCTATCACAGTAGCATTACAGTTGTCAGTGATCTTAGGATGGGCCCTAGCCAGTCCCAAGACTGAAATGTTGTTCACCAGGAGTTTGTGGTTTGTTTCCCTTATTACATGGCTTCACCCTAAGTTGTCTCTCAAGGGAGTGAAGGAGTTAATCAGATCTAGCAGTGTCCAATATGTCCTGAACACTCATCAAATCTTGTTCAATCAATCTTGTTTGATTGATTGTTTTATCCTCTTCAGGCAACTGTCCATAGAATGTAAGGCAAAAATCCCATCTAGCAGTGGGGTGAGGGAAACACAGACTGAGATAATCAGCCTGAAAAGACACCAAAATCAAGGGGAACAGGTATTGAGCAGTCCTGTAAATGATATCCTCAAGCTTCAGCCTTGGGTGGACTGGTCAGCATTCAGAGTTACCATGAAGGGTTTTGAGTTCATTATCTCTTCAAAGTCAGCCTCAGAGAAACTGTGCGCATAAATTTTCTAGTGTATCTGAGGCTGGATTCTTTTTTTTTTTTTTTTTTTTTGGCAGAACTGGGGATTACTGGGGATTGTACTCAGGCCCTTGAGCTTGGCAGGCAAGCAGTTTTTCTACTGATCTATATCTCCAGTCCCTCTAAGGCTGGACTCCTGAAACCTGTAGAGGTAGTTAACATGTACCTGGGTTATATGTGTGTGCAGTTATGTTTACAGACATAGCTTGTCTTTTAACTGGTTACAAGCTCTTTTCAACTTTTCTAGAGCCTGTGGCTTGTGTATTATATGTGGTTTCTATTTAATCTAGGTTTTGAGTTACCTCTGCTACAAATGCCGTCCTATTGTTGCTGCCAATGATGAAGCATAGCCTACATCTAGGGATGATACTTTACAGAAGGACTCTGCAAGGTTTTTTTTGTTTGTTTGTTTTTGGTCTTATCAGTGCTGGTAGGTAGTGGGGGAACAGAGCCAGTGACACAGACCCTGAAGCCTGAGCTAGCTACAGGGATACAAGTAGCTTAATGTTACAGAAAACATGGTGGGGCAGGTCTGGAGGTTGGGTTGATGTTGCAATCAATTGGATCCCCGGAGGGAAGTTAGACCTCTAAGTTAGATTATTGTGTATCATTGGTGGCAGGTTTTCAAGCAGCAGTAGGAAACAGTTTGCTGTGCAGATCATCACTACAGGAAAAGTTTGACCAAAGCAATTTTGTTCAAGGTGAATGGAGCATACCTGTGAGACTTCATTTTTTTTTAATTTTTATTTAATTTTTTTTGAGACTTCATTTTTAAAAGAGCTACTTCCATCCACAAATAAGGCAGACTCAGCCTCTGTCAAGGGGTGCAATTTTTGAACATTTCATCTTAGTACACCTTGTGGATGTGGCACTTGGACAGTTAGGTCTTAGTGTAAGTTGAGCTTGGCAGTTTTCTTGACCAGAAGGATAGTGACTGTTAGAACATGGAGCCAAAGGGGGGAGGAAGACTGCATTCAGGTATTTGAACAGGTAGGCATCTGTCTGTTCCCAGGTGCTGAAAGTCTGATGTAGTTTTTGATTGTCCTTGTGAACTCAAAGATTTAAAGAAGGCAACAGCTCTATGAAATTTGTGGAATTTTTTGTAACCACTTCCTGACAGATATTGGACCAGAGCTTTTGTATCTTTATATACAAAACTAGCTTGTGTGTCATCAATCAGAATAGCATTGAACAGAAGAGGTTTTGAATTTCTGGGGGGTTAAGTCTAGGGCAGTTAACCTATAAGCCAAGAACTAGGGTATTTGTAAAGAGGGACTTGCTGACAGACATCATATGAAGGAAGGAGACATTCTTAGGTACAGGCAGGCACACCAGAAGGCTGTAGATGGCACAAAACTGAAGCAATGTATATAGACAGCAATTGTGGCAGCTTCGGCAGCTGGGATCTTGAGGTGGCTTTCAGGGCAGGAGAGGTATCTTTTAGAAGTTTGGAAGACTATATTGTTTGCTTAGGTTACTGTGATGGAGCCAAATCTGTCATCTAAGCCTCCTTGGTAACAATAGGTGAGTTGTTAACTGCTATGGCAATGGAGTTTAAGTGATCTGGCCTTTTGTGTCAGGATTTTCCCAGTTGAAGGGGCTTATGGGAATGACTCACAAGCAGAAAAAGGCATCTTTTAATCTGAAACAGTCCCACAAGGGTATATGGGTTAAGAACCTCAGAGTGTAAGATGATGGCTGTGTTGTTGACAGCACAGAACAGTCAAAATGTAACCTGAAGGATTAAACAAGAGGGAGGCTAACTGGCTTGGTAGAAAGGAGATGTCTGCCCATTGTCTCTCCTCTGTGCCTGGCAGAAGGTGCAAGAGGCAAGAGCCTCAGTTGGCTGGTGATGGTGACTTTTAGACAAAGGGAATTTATGAAGCCAGAGAGCTTTGTTTTACTGTCTACCAGGAAAGCCATGGCTTTGATCACAGGCCCACAGGGGCCCACTTGGATAGAGCTCCATCTGTCTTATCTATTCAGGCTGGGCAGGGTGCAACTCATATTTCAGGGATAAAATCTATTGGTTCCTCAGTCTAAAAGTGAAATTGAGAAGGAATTGTTGACAATCACCCATGACACCATCTGACCAAGACAGGCACATGAACAGATGGCTCTGGAAGGAGGGCCTCTGTGGTGATTGTTGGTCTTGGCCAGTTCATTTGACTAGAATTAGACAAGATGGCAGCAAGGAGTGGAGTAACAGGTGTTGGCAGTAGCTGTAGCAGCTGACAAGGGGGCCAAGTTGAACTTGTCAGGAAAAAGGGACCTCTTTACCTCTTTTTCCTTTTTTTTTTAAATTCAGGGAGTGGTTTTGGTTCCATTTCCAACTCTGTAAATGTTTTTTCTCCTGCTGTCAAGGACTGGATTTTGACTAACTAATTTCCATTTCTGGCTCCCTACATGTGTTGTATACCCTTGAATGATGGCATAACAGAAATAGGGTGAGTGTACCTCAGAGAGAGACCTTTAAGATGCTTTCCTGGCCATGCCCCTTGAGGTTACTTATGTATGACCTAGCTAAGAAGGGTGCAAGGCTTCCATTACACCATATGTCAATCACCCCAGGACCTCAGGTGAGGGCCCAGTCAGCCACCATGCCCAGTGCTTCTCAGTCTGTGCACAGACAGAACAGCCTATTGCCTGGATTGCCTACTCCACTCACACTATCATTCAGCAGGCACTCAGAAGTTCAACGTTTTAGCCCTATTTCCCATGAGGCTTACTTTAATTAAGAAGAGTTGATCAAACTCTTTTTCTGATTGAACTGAGCAAGACCAACAGACTAAGCAAAGTGCAGTAGGGGGTCTCACCAGATTCAGGTAGGCAGACAGGCAGACTGTGTCCTTCTTCCACTGGGTTCAAATGTGAGCTGCTTGATTAGGGAGCCAGGAATCCTCCTCCAGACCCCTGAGAAGATTCAAGAAATCTTGAGGGCTCACTTTCCAGTCAGGACATGGGGATATCTTTGCACTATCCAAGAGGGCTCCTTCCAGTAACTAAGGAGGCCAACGTAGTTGGTCTTCCTGGTTAATGCACTAGATGCAACTGTAAGCTAAAATGTCAAAATGATGTGCAGCATTTGGAGGCAGCTTTATTTACATCTGCAGGCACTGACTTGGATCATTCCCTGAATATCAGACCCTGATCTCTGAGAGTCTACAGCTTATTTAGGACAAACTAGGAGGAAGTATGGTGACAGAATGGCTTGTCAATTGGGGGTTGTTTTATACAATGTGCATCCTAGTGAATAGCCATGCATCACAGTGGCCAGACATTTTCAGAGACAGTAGCACCCAGAACTGGAATAGGCACTATTAGGTGGGCAACTAAGAAGCCAAACTATCCTGGCTAAGGGAGGGTGCACATTTTCTGCTACAAATGCACTAATTCTTGTTAAGTCTTGGTAAAGATTAAAATCATCACTTATGAAATTAATAGGTTTATTACATTTTGTTTTACTGTTTTCCAAAATTGCATTTTGAACATCCAGTCAATTCTTTATCCCTTTGCTTTTCATACACAAATATAAAAATGAATTTTCCCCTATATCTTTTTCTTATCTAAAGCAGCTTCTCATATTTGAGGGAGTCAGAAAGTTTAATATTTCAGTTATTATTTATACTTATTCATTTTTTCTTACGCAATGTTATAAGTATATATGCTATTTATTTATTTATTTATTGCAGTATTGGAGATTGAACTTGCCAAGTAGGTGCTTATTCTATTGAGCTAGCTCTCCAGCCCCAATATATATGTTTTCTTGACAGTTACATACATGTTTCTGAGAAATTATAGATTAAATTTGAAGTTGAGAAAAGACTATCAAAAATTAGCAGAATGTATGTGGAAGATTTGGTGAAAGTGAGGATGAAGCAAAATTTCATAAGATTCATAGCAGCAGCTGTTAGATCAAGGGCTGGGGAGATAGCTCAGCAGTGTAAGCACCTTCCTGCAAAGCTCAAGGACCCACGTTTGTTCCTGGTACCACATGCTGTACTAGTCCCTGAAACCTTCTCATGCCATGCCAGCCAGTGAAACTGGGCATGGTGGTGCACTCATGTAGTCCCATCACTGAAGAGGCTGAGACAGGAGGACCTCTATGAGTTTTCACTGCTTAGAGAGACCCTGTACCAAATGAATAAACAAATGAAAAGATTTTTTACAAAAGAGAGTTAGATCAAGCTATAAGAGGCTAGTAAAGGTTAGGTTGTAATAACTGCTGTGACTGACCTGTAAAGGTTTTCTGTGTTTTTGCACATGATTTTCTGAGAATTTGTAGTTTGGAGTCTCTGCATGCATGTGTAGGTGCAGGTGAAGTTGTGAATGCAGGAGAAAAGAATTAAGGGTGTTTATATGTGTAAAGAAGGAAAAAGCCCCATAGACTCTTCCTATTAAATTGTTCATTTGTTCTTTGAGTTTTAAGAATATAACCTACTACTCAAGCATGTGAATTCACCTGAATATCCATCTATGTCTCTCATAAAAACTTGTAGTCAAAGTAAATGGTGAGTTGAAGATGCTTGGCAATACTATAATGAATTCCTGGAAAATATTTAAGTGAAACCAGAAATTGTATATTTTTCATTACTTATTAGAAATTTCAAAAGTACACATGTACTATTCTCTTTTTTGTGTTTAGTACAGGGTCGACAGGGTCTCACTACACAGATCAGACTGGTAGTGATCCTCCTGTTTTCAGCCTTCCCGAGTGCTGGGATTACAGGTGCACACCACCACACCCAGTCTGAGTTGCCATCTCAGGGCACCCCAGGGTTGGGGCCAGCATGGCATGCTGGGGATCGAACCCTGGTCCCTATATCTGCCTAAACAGGCAGTTTACTCTACTGAGCAATATGGCTGGCCCTTCATGTACTATTCTTAATGTTAAATCCAAAATCTACATATCAAGCCATTTCTTTGGCTCCAAAAAATTACAGCAATGCCATGATGAAAGCTCTGGCACGAACTCAATAGTTATTCACATTGTAATTAACATGCAAGGAAAAAAATGTCCCTTATAAATGTACCTAATTAGTTTGGTAACATTTATTTAAATAAATCAAAGAAAAAACATGAAAACTCTGAGAGCAGCAATAAATATGAATGTCTTTAATAGTCCCAAAGCTCTTAGAAAAATCCAATCACTCTTCAGTGTCACTTGAGTTGTTGACTTGATTTGTGGATGTGTCAAGCTAAATCTGCCAGCATGGTAGATTTTCTTAAAAATAACAATAGCATTGGAAATTAAGTGTTATGAAATAAAACCTACCTATACTAGAGGTTTTTTTGTATAAAATGTATTTAGTACAGGGTCTACAGGGTCTTACTACATAAATCAGACTTATAGTAATTCTCCTGTTTTCAGACTCCCAAGTGCTGGGATTACAGGTGTGCACCACCATGCCCAGTCTCAATTGCACACCAGGGATCGAACTCCAGCCACTGAAGTCTGCCTAAGCAGGCATTTTAGTCTGCTGACCTATCTGGTTGGCCCTTATCAGAGGTTTTAAAATGCTGGAATTTGTGTTCCTAGGAAAAATTGAATATTTATTTTGATTTTAAAATAAATGTATTTACAAGCTGATGGAGTATAAAGGAAGTTTCAGGGATCAAAAGGAAAACAGGCTGAGGAGATGGCTCAGTTGAATAAGCACTTCCCTGGCAAGTGCAAGGGTCTGATTTCAATTCCTGGTTCTGCCAAAAAAAAAATTAAAAAAAAAAAATAAATAAATCCATTCACCTGAGTTTATAATACTGACATAGCATAAATTAAAACAATTCATATCTATGGGTTGAGGGCACAGTATCTATTTCACACACACATGAATCTAAGCTCTAGCCCCAAAATTAAAAAAAAATGTATTATATAATATTTTGAACCTGGGATTATTTCCACTGGAAAAAAGGATGACTTGAGGGCATTCTTCTGGATTACTGATGTCTATAAAATCTCAAGGAAAATAAATAACTATTTCAATGAACAGGATTCTATTCCAAATTCTTTCAGTCAATTTTATTAATGTGTTTCAACACAGATAAAAGTAAAAGGGCTGGCGAGATAGCTCAGCAGATGAAGTGTCTGCTTAGGCAAGTGCAGGAATTGGGATTTGATCCCTGACTCCACATACTGTGCTGGCCTCACCCCTGGCACTCACTAGTAATCTCAGTTTTGGGGAGGCTGAAAACAAGAGGATCGATATGACTCCAAGCTGAATAGTGATACCCTGTACAAAATACATAAATTAGAGATAAATAAATTTAAAACATAGACTATTAACAAATTCTTGAGAAATTGAGTCTGTTGACAATAATTGATTTCCAAATAATTCCAATTCACTTACCAGCCAAAATAGCAGGACCTAATTCCAATATCTTAGAATTGGAGGATCTGGAAAATTTGATGGAATTTTTGTATTTCTTTTACTTCTTTCATATCCTTTAAAACAGTGAATTTTTTGGTAGAAGACAAATTCCTAGGGAAATTAACTTTCTATGACAGATGCACGTGATTTCTAAATAATTTAAAACCTCTGGACGTTTAATATATAAATAAATTAAAAAGACACCAGTCTTATAGCTCACTATCTTTTCCATGATGTGTAACTTTTTTTTAAGTCTCTAAAATTAATTCTAATTTATTGGTGGCTCCCATCCACAGCTGTCATTGTACCACACTGATGTCTCAGAAGCTCTTCATGTGGAGAATTGTCTTTATGTGGACAGATTTAGTTCTTCTGGAATAGAGTACCTTTGAAAAACTTCCTCGGTCTTCAAAGTTCTCACACAAGTTACAGTATTTAAAAAAACATTCTGCTGATTAAATCATGAAATGCAAATCTAATTTTCAATAATTTATATTTAAAAATATAATATCTGTATATTTAGTGAACTTACTATAAACTATTCACTATAGACATAAGGTCAATAAAATCTCTGATGTCTTAGGGTTAATCCTTGAATAAGATAATCCATTATTTTCCCCAAAAAACTCTTCTAGGATGAGGTCAAAATATAAACATATTACTGCTATTTTCAGGAATATGAACAATAATTTTGCTTAGCAACAGTTTGCCAATCTCTTATGAATTAATAAAATTTCTTCTTTTAGATGTGAACACAATCATTTTATACAGTTAAGGACATAGGCACAAAGTCATGATTTGGAGAACAAATACTCTCTCCTTTACATACCAGTTACACTACTTTAGGCAATATAGGTTCTCTCTGTTTCAGTGTTTTTTTGCATGATGACTCATGCCTCAGGCTTGATGATTAGGTGAGCTAATACACATGCCTGGCATACATCAAGCTCAGACTTTATAATAGGTATTATTCTGACACTAAAGACTAACTAGGCCTGGGCAGATAGCTTGGCGATCTAAGTGCCTGCCTGGTAAGCACAAAGGCCTGGGTTCGATTCCCAGGAACACTTACTGTGCTAGCCCCACCCCTGGGCTCAGGGAGCCATGACTGAGCCCTGGTGGGTTGGTGCAGATTGGTAATCCCAGCACTGGAGAGGCTGAGAGGGGGATCAGTATGAGTCTGAGCTGTGTAGTGAGACCCTGTACCAAACAAATGAATGAATAAATACATGATTTAAAAAATTAATAAAAAGACTAACTGAAGTTGGCCAGGAAGATGTTTACGTATTGTCTAAGACCCAGTAAACGGAGTCCTGAGAATTACTTGAACCCAGGAGTTTGAGGCCTCACCTAAAACCCAAAAGCAGAGACAAAGCAAAAGTAGCAAACAACTAACACATTGTTGTTATTAACATCATATTAAAAACTAAATTATTACTTGTGCCAACATGTTAATATGTGTGGTTTCAATTTAAATTGTCTTCTAATGCTCAGATTAACTCCAAACCCATTAGACTATTAGCATCTTAAAACATCTAACAGTGACTCATTTTAAATAGGTTAGAAATTGTACTTACAGATACACTGGAGATATTCCCTAAGCTATATATATATATATATATATATATATATATATATATATACATTTTTTTAACATGTTACTTTATTACTGAGTAAATGTTTGTACTTATTTTTTGCAAATGCCATTAACAATATAGCGCAAACATATTTTTAAATATATTTATAAAATACTAGAAAATAGAGGAGCCATTGAGGAACTCCTAGCATAAAATTGTAAAGAAAGAGGAAATCCAGAGAAGTGAGCCGGCACTAGGAACAGATCCACTTTTGCTACAAGACCATTTGCCCAGTAAGCAGATTGGTGTTTTACGTGTAATTTGCCCTTAGAAAAAGAGAGGGACAAAGTCAAGGTTCTGAGTCCACAGAGGTGAAAAATGTATTAAAGATCTCTCAACATTAAGCTGGGTCACCAGAGTATTACAGATGTATTACAGGTTTTACTCTATTTTCTGGTATTATAGATTTTGAGACTCCATGACTCATAAAGAATAAGAATTAATTTTGGCTCAAGCTTTGGAGTCTGGGAACTACAAGAAAACAGTCCTGGTATCTGCTAGGCTTTTGGCTAGGTCTCCATACTCCCTTAAATCATGACAGGAAGCAGAAGGGTAGGCAAACACCTATGGAGGGGGCATCAGAGGAGGGCTTGCCTTACCTACTCTTGTAGGCTACTAACCCAGGTCTGTTCACATCCCACAAGAGGCACTAATCTCATTAAAAGAGTGGATCCCTCATAGCTCATATCACACTTGAAGGTTCCATCGCAAACCATTTTCAAGCACAGCACACACATAGGAGACATACAAGTACATGAGACAACACAAGGTAATAAACAGTCCCTACAGATTTACATAACACACTGGGATAAGTGTTGCTAATATCTTTGAGAGCTTGTTTGGAGGTTCTAACAGAGAAGTGCAGCTACTCATATACCCTTGACGGAGGAACGGTCCTCCTCTATCGGGGGAGGTCATCCCCTTCGACTGAGCACACAGCTTCGGGAGGGACGCACATGGATCAGTGAGGGAGGAAGGGGACACCTGCCTAGCCACCCAGATCAGCCCAATCAACCCTGGCGATCAGTGGGGTGTCAGATATCACAGCCAGATTGCCCTCACATCCAAATTTTATGTATGTATGTATGTATGTATGTATATATGTATGTATGTATGTATGTATGTATATATGTATGTATTTTTAGGGAAGGGTCCGAAGGGTGTTTAGGGTCTCATTACTAGATCAGACTCATAGTGATCTGCCTGTTTACAGCCTCCCAAGAGCTAGGATTGCAGGTGTGCTCCACCATGCCCAGTCTCAATTGCAGTCTCAGCATGCTCTGGGGGCGGGGTCAACACGGCAGGCACAGGGATCAAATCCTTGGCTCCTGCATCTGCTTGCAGGCGTTTAAATCCCCTGAGCTATTTCACCAGCCCTAATATTTTTAAATTATTAATTTCAATAGAAATCTCAGATTGATAGTGTTCCCTGATACAAAGCCAAGTACTTTTAAAGGCACCTTCACCTGATTCTAAGTTTCACCAATGTCCTGCTTTTATCCTTCTAAAATAACCAAATAGCTTGTTTTATCCTTCTAACACAAGTCATCGTGAGCCTGAAAAGGAAACACAAAGACATAGATTCACATAAGTTTCAACAATAGTTATTACAGATTTAAAAGGTAGCTGTTCTTACTCTCCTGAAGAAATAATCTATCTTTAAAGTTTAAAAGTACAATATGCAACATAGAAGACAAAGAAAAAAAAATCTGAAATCAAGTTTCTGAAGTGAATAATCAAACAGCCAAAACTAAAATTTCATTCATTGAATTGAATATCAGTTTCTCTTTAAAAAGAAAACTTGAAATCTAATATTTAAGTCAGAAGAAATTGCCCTAAAATGGTATTTGTGCAGTCCAAATCTAAAAAAATATGAATGACTCAGTTAATAGATAGGAAGGAAGAGAAAAATAAATTTCAGTGTGTGTTTAATTGGAGTATAAGGAGTTGAGAGAGTGGGCTGGCAAGATAGCTCAGTGGACTGAGTGCCTGCTTATGCAAGCACAGGGACCAGGATTTGATCCCTGGTATCCTGTACTGCTCTGGCCCAATCCTAAAGTATGCTGAGCCAGCAACAGAATCCGGGCATGGTGGTGTGCACCTATAATCCCAGTGCTGGGGAGAAGGAAAACGGAAGGACCCCTGTTAGGCTGACCTGCATAGTGAGACCCTGTACCAAATACATTAAAAATAATAACAATAAAAGAGTTGAGAGAGAGTGCTACAGGGAGAAAATTTGAAGACATAATAGTTAGGAAATTTCCAGAAATGATGAAATATACTGTTTCATATACTCAAAGTCCTGATGATCCCAAGTACAATAAACAATAAAAATATCCAATGTGAAATCCAACAAAATGCATAGCAGGACACTACATATGTGTGGGAAGACCTGGGGAAGAGCCAGAGATGAAAGGCAGATTTCTTTCAAATGAGTCAACAGGATAGTACCAGCTTATGTGTTGGTAGTCATAGAGTAACCCCAAAAGAGCCTGTGCACTAAAAGTCACTACTTTCAAAATAGATGTCAAGAATAAGTACAAATTCAAAGTAAGTTTAGAGAAAAGTGAGGCAAGGGGAGGAAATCACTTGTTAAGGAGCGACCTTCATTGGGCCTTGTAGGATAGGTGGTTCAAAAAGAAGGTAAGGGGACTGGGCATGTAGCTCAGTGGTATGTGCCCAGAATGGCCGGCAAGCGCAAAGTCCTGAATTTGATTACTGGTACAAAAAAGAAGGAAGAAAGGTAAGAGTAAAAGAAAAATCAACTGACCAAAAATATTAAAATTGGTGAGTAACTTGTATTTATCAGCATCATTCAGTTTGAACTGGGCATTCTCTGTAGCGGAGCATGGTCTTGTTTCTTGTGAGATGTTTAGCAGCCTCTGTGTGTCCTACCCACTAGATGACAACATCACTTCTCAACACTCAAGCCACAGCTTGTGACAACCAACATCACTTGAAATTGCCAATAGTTCCTTGGGGAGCAATATTGAGAACCAATTATCTATACTTGACAACTACTGATATAAATAAATACTCATAAAACAGTAATAAATAGTGGCCTGTGGCTAGAACAGATTGAATTAAAATGCACAAAACAATAAGAGGAGGAAATGAATTCGAGAGAGAAAATTAAATAATAAAAGAACAGAGGAAAAGAATGAAAGGCAGGAGACAGAGAGAAACACTAGGACTAGAGACTCAGCTTAAAAGTTCAATCTGAAATGACATTAGAGATAAATGAGATAAACGCTCTTGTTAAGGGCAAAGATTTGCAGAGTAGATAATGGAAGAAAATCCTAAGTACATACTGCTGGGGAGACAAACACATCTAAAAGCAAAGGCTATAACAATGTGAAAAGAAAAGGACAGAAGATAGGATCTTGAGAGAAACCGGGTGCGATTGCAGTAGTCAGACAATGTACCTTTTGAGAGTCCTGGTTTAGTGAACATGGGTGTCCTGGTTGTTTCAAATCTGTGATGCAATGGAAAGAGTTAGTGCTTTGTTGCTGTTTCGCAGCTTGTGTACATTCTAGTTCATGCCTAAAAAATGAAACAGCAGAGGGAATAATAGGGTTTTATTATAGCCAGAGGCAAAACTGATAACAATAAGGACCAAAGCCCTTCCAGTAGGTTCTACAGAATTAACAAAGCTGGCTTTCATCTTAGTGATAGGAAGAAAAACACTGGAGACAATAGATTGAAACTCTTTTATGAGAAAGCAGGCCCCGTGATTTGTACTGAAAACATTTCTTAATTAAAAAAGAATTTGTAAAACTGTGTTGAGTAACTTTTGGTAACTCTATAATTGTGATCTTTCTGTCTTAGCTCTGTGTTCCTGTTTTTTCTCTCTCCTATAGACAAAAACAAACAAGAACTGGCATATGGAGATATTTTGTACTCCTTTAGACAGAAATCTGAACCTGTTTAAAAAATTGTTTAGCATAAGCCACAGAATCATCTGCCTAATTTTATTTATTTTGGCCAAGATGCTGTCACAGATGTTGATTATTACAGACTGAGACCACGTGAGTGCAGTTGATGATTCAAAGCGCAGTGGAAAAACAAGGCGCAGAGCAAAGGATCCCAGTAAACTTTACAAGCAAGTTTAAATGTGACCTGGTCATAGGTTACTAAGTGTGGATTTGCAGCCCCTCAGAGTCTGGTTTCCTTTTAGAACACCAAGGTAAATTCACTTAACCCCAAGAGAAGCTGTTGAGATAATTGAGCAATCTTTCATGAAAGGGGATGGAATTGCACA
>NDGN011365595.1:0-11695 GCA_002564285.1 Tympanoctomys barrerae | reverse complement strand
CTCACAGGCCCCGCCCCCCCGGCCCCTGCGTTCACGGCCCCGCCCATCGACCCCTACGTAAGTACCCCACCCCGCCTCACAGGCCCCGCCCTTCCCCCCCCTACGTGCAGGCCCCGCCCACTCAGCCGTGCGTGCCTGGACCCCGCTTTCTTCCCGGTTCCCGCCCGGTCTGGCCCTCCCCTTCCGGCCCCGCCCACTCTCGGTCACGACCCTGCGCTACACTGCGCAGGAGCGGAGGGGGGACCCGGTTCGCGGAGTCTGGCGGGGTGGCTCGCAGAGGGGTGTGGGGAATTTGGGCCGCCGCAGCCTCCGTAGACTGGGCCGAGCTGGGTCGCCTGCTGTCGCCGCGGGTTGTCGGAGGGTCTCTTCAGTCCCCACGGACCCGTTAAAAAACAATACGAGGACATAAAACCCCAAGAAAGATGGGTGACGGGTCCCGAGTGTGGCAGGGCGGAGGGGCCCGGACCCGGTGGGCAGCGGGGGACCGCGATGACTCGAGGGGTGACTCGCGGGGAGGACTGGGGGCGCTCAGGCGGGCGGCCCAGGCAGGAGCCGGCTGGTTCCGGCCTGCGGCCGAAGTTCTGGGCGTCGAGAGTAGCGTCACAGGGGCGGCGAGGGGGCCCGCCAGCCCGCGCGCGGAAGGACCAACGCCGGTGCCCGGGAAGCCGGGGTGCGCGGGAAGCCAGGGTGTGCGCGAAGCCGGGGTGCGCGGGAAGCCGGGGAGCGCGGGAAGCTGGGGTGCGCGCAGAAGCCGGGGAAGCCGGGGTGCGCGGGAACCTGGGGAGCGCGGGAAGGCGGGGTGCGCGCAGAAGCCGGGGAGCTTCCCGGAGGCCGAGGGCCCGCCTAGAAGTCAGCGGAGCCGGGCGGTGGCCGAGAGCACTTGCCCAGCGCGCACGCGGCCCTAGGCTCAAGCCTAGCACTACAAAAAAGAAAACACAACCAAACCAAACCCGGTGTATTTCCACGTACCCCAGCGGCACGGAGCAGTAAAATTCCCCGAGGCAGAGGAGGAAAGGTGATTGTCAGGGCGAGGGAAGGGCGAAGTAATGACAAAACTAAAGTTTTGCAAGATAGAAAAGTTCTGGAGATGGATGGTGGCGTAAATTCTTTGCATTTTGTTTTTCTGGGGATTGAACCCACCGTCTCTCACTGGGCTACAACTCCTGCCCCCGTTCTTTGAGATAGGGTATCACTGTGTTGCCCAGGTTGGCTTCCAACTTGTGATCCTGCCCCAGCCTCCCCGGTAGCTTGTAGCTGGCATCATAGCCGGACACCCCAGTCAGTGCTCAGGTGTTTATCTTTATTTAGTATAATTATGGACTTAGAGATTTGTTTAGAATATATTTTGGTCAATTAAGGCTCATTATTCTTACTGATGCTCAACCTGTCAAAATGTCCCCAAAAGCTGCCCACTGGGATCCTTTCTGCTGGCTCCTGAGGTCTTTGGGTGGGACTCAGTCTGTATTTTCAGTACATTCATTAGTCACTCGGCGTTTTGACTGGGCTCCCTAGTCCGAGTTTTCTTTGTACATCCTCACCCATGCCTGAAATGAGCACCTCTCAATAGTCTTACTTTCTCCTCTTGCGGAACTGTATGATTACTGATCTTCTGGATGAAGCGGCCCCTTGATTATCATGTAGTGCCTTCATTAATCATGGTATCAGTCCTTGTTGCAAATCTTTGTCATGAATGTAGGCACTCTTTCATTAATGAATGCGTGCGTGCGCCTGTGTGTGTGTGTTTGAAACCGAGTCTTGTAATGCAGCTCAGGCTGGCCTTGAGCTCACTTTGTAGCCGAGGCTGATCTCAAACTTGCAGCGATCCTCCTGCTCAGCCTCCTGAGTGCTTCAGTTGCAGGCTGCATCACCACACCCAGCTTGGGGCTATTTTAAATGTAATGAAAACACTGTTCAAGGACGAGATTGGGAAGCAGTTGGTTTTCCTAATTAGAGCACTGCAGAACCCTGCATGAGCCATGAAGCTCTTGGAGGCAGCTTCAGGGGTAGGTGCAACCCAGCCAGGCAGAGGTGCTTTGCTTCCTTTTAAATTCCAGGGAGTTAGCACCTCAAGGACACCGCTTCCCAGTGTCAGACAGTGATTGATTCTCCCCCCCCCACTATACAATAGTAGCCTTATTAGTTTCTCTAAGAGTAAATTCTGCCTAGCAGTTAACGACAGACATGTATAACCCACTAGAGGGTTATTTGCTTTTTGTACTTGTGAAAGCCTCTGTATGCAGTTAATAACCTGAAGCAGGCTGGTGATTTAGACCTCACCGCCCCCCAGTCTGCTAGGATAGGAAAGCTGTCTGCCTTCCAAAGTGCTTCTGGTGCTGTCTTCGGCTGCTCTGGTCCTGAACCCCGCAACATCAGGACCTCTGTTCTCAGATGGGCAGAGTTGTTGGCTTCCACCTCCGTGCCGTGAGAATGTAAATTACATAGAGGCTTGTCGTGCTGCACAGAAGCCAGAGGGCCAGAGCAACAACGTGCAGGCAGCTGTCCTTAATGTGAGTGGGAACCAAGGTCCCCTGGGCTGGGGTGTAGCCCAGGAGCAGGCGGAGCTGGGTCCTGCCCCCAGTGACAGACACAGTAAATTAAAGATCAACAACAGGAACCAAGTAGAAGCCATGCAGTTAATGCTGGTAATAGTTTTGAGACAAGGTTTCATTATGCGGCCCAGGCAGGCCTAAAACTCTGCGATCCTCCTCAGGGTCTACAGAAGCATGCTACCAGGCCCAACGACAGTGTTTTTTTTTTCTTGAGAGGGGCTCACTCCACTGACCAGGCTGGCTTTGAACTTGCGGCACTCCAGCAATCCTCTTGCATCACTCTCTGAAGAAACTCAGAGGACAGGTGAGCAAACCTGCGGGGCTCGTTAGGACTGTCACACTGGGCTCTGGCCTGGCTCTGGGTTGTGGGGCAGCTGTGCAGATGACTCGGCAGTCTGCACTGAGTGAGTGGAAAGGAGCACCCGGTGGTGTGTTCTCTGGTACCTGGTAAAGGCACAATGCAATGTCCGCGCTGAGGGCAGGAAGGGGCTGGTGCCCCATGCCGTCGGGGACTGCACCAGGCGGCTGTGGCAGGCTTCCTGGGTGATCGTGACATCTCCTCTGCCAGTTAGGGGCCTCAGAGTTTAGAATCTTGTGTGCAGTCTCCTTAGACTCCGAGTCGCAAGCCTGAGCAGAGTGTGTCCATGCCCCGCATATGCCTCTGGTGTCTGCCCAACGGCCGGTGGAAGGAAGGGAGCCTGTTGAGGACAGGTGTTCTCCTGAGGGCTGGCCCTCGTCCCCAGGGCAACCAGGCCACCCACACTCCCGAGCACTCAACACGTCCCAGTGAGGGTGGTGGCGCAGAAGGTGGAGATTCCAGCTCGAAAGTTAATTGAAAACCCCAGGGAGACAGCATTGAATGGAAAAAGCCATAATACAGCTAAATGTTTAATAGAAATATTAAAATAATCATTACATTTCCTGATTGCTGAAGCCATGGAAGAATATGCCTTTTATAGTCAAAAGTTTTTACATGCAAAAGGTAATTTTGTTAGGACATTCATTAAGTACAGACTATATTTCAAAATAAGTTTATATAGATTAAAAGGAATAGGCTCAAACAAAATTTACTTAAATATCATTACAGTTATAGTGTATGCTGCTAGCATACCATATTCACAGCTTATAAAGTAAAAAAAAACCAGACCTTTTTTTTTTTTTTGCGGAACCAGGGACTGAAGAGACCCTTGTACTTGCCAGGGAAGCGCCTATTCCACTGAGCCATCTCCCTGGCCCAAAAGCTGGACTTTCTGAAGTCAGCTCTGAAATAAATCCCTTTTCATTAACACATTCACCAGTCCAGTCTGTTCTTGTGGGACAGAAGGGGGAGTGAGGGAACCTTCACAAGGACAAGCTCCACGTGTCAGCAGCAAACTTGCAGTCCACTAAGCTGGAGAGATGTCCCAAGAGCCCAAAGCCAGATAGGCCTCCAGCTGAGTCATTGTGTGGTGTCACCTGGGGAGGCCCGAGCACCCCGGGTGGTGCGCCTTAAGAAGAGCAGAACCCCCTCTTCCGATTTAGAGCACAGCTCTGGGCCCGACAACAGAACATACTCAGCGGCACCAAAGGCCGGAAATGCAGCACCGCCTCCGAGCAGCTCTGAACGGGGAAGGAAGAAGGTGCAGCCAGGCTCTGGCTGGGGAGCGGCGGCGGCACAATGTGAGCCTGGCAGACCCTGAGGAGCAACTGAGGCGAGGCCAGCCCTGGAAGGCGTCACAGCAGAGCTCGGCAGAGGGCACATCAGGACGGCTTCAGCTGGCGGCAAGAGCCGCAGCGTACCAGCTTCATCACTCTACATCCACCTTCCCAGCAAATCCCTGTCACACTGCAACTGGACCTGCCCAGCGGTTTAAGTTCCCAAGTGACAGGCTGCCTGGAGGCGCACAGGTGCGGAGGCTGCAGGGAGGGGCAGCCAAGTTCCCAGGGGCGGCCTGCGCCCAGCGTCGGCCGCTGTGCTTTCACTTCAGGCCGAGATGTGCAGCCCGTCTGAAACATGCAGAATACAGGAGGACATGGACACCCTCAACAGAAGGCCAGCCACGAATGCGAACTGGCCCTCAGGATGAGTCCCATTTGGCTGAGGAGCCTCCTGCCCCAACCTATCGAAGTCCAGACCAGCTATGCAGATAAGAGGCCCATCCGGAGGACCGGGACGCGTTGTCCTCCTCACCTTTGGGAAGTGAAAACAAAGCAGTTATTACGTTTTTACAGGATGAAACTGACATTCTACAATTACCCTGTGATACAAGCAGTCTGCGTCTTTTTCACCGATTATGTGCCATCTAGGACATGTCAGAATTCTAAATTGCTTTTTCCCAGTACAGGGGATGAAACCTTCATGCATGCTAGGCAAGAGCTCCATGGCTGTTTTTGAGATAGGGTCTCACTGTGTAGTCCAGGCTGGCCTGGAGTTCACCGTGAAGCCCGCCCGAGTGCTGGGATCACTCCTTAAGAACTCCGTATGACATTGGGTTGGGCCTCGCGGCACACACCTTATGCCAGCATGCAACAGGCTGTGAAGGGACCACAAATTCGAGCCAACCATGCCCCAGCAACTAGCATCACTAAGACCCTGCCTCAGAATTTTACAGAAGATGGTGGTGGGAAGGCAATGGGTTCCAGTCCTGGTGCTGGTGGAGAAGCAGCTGCTTGCCCCTGCGAGGGGTGCTGTCCCTGCCTGTCTGGGGTGGGCGTGAACTGAGAACGAAATGGCACGTGCTAGTAAGAGCAGCGTGAACCCGTCAGCTCAGCTCTAGGCGCAGACGACCGCAAGGCCAGGGGACACACCCAGCAGTGCAGTACTGCGCTGGGCATGAGGTAAACGGCTCTAGCTGCCAGGAAGGGCACAGCGTCCTCTTTCACGTCTAGGCCCCAGCCGTGCACAGGACCGCAGCACAGCTGCAGATCCTCAGGTCAGGGTGGCGAGTGCCCAGATGTCCCCTCCGCATACCCTGCGCCACGGTGGTGAGCCTCCCCTTCTCCTCAGGGCTCAGGTGCAACATGGTGTCGATGACAGGAAGGAGCCTCTCGCGCTCGCTGCCAGGCTTCAGGAAAATGAACTGTAACAAGACATTCTTCAAGTATTCCAGGTTGGCCACAGACTTCTCTCGCTCTTGATTTCTTTCCAGTCTTCGTATTTCACTTTTGAGAAGCTGGTGTTGGAGAAATGAGTTAGGAATGGGCTTAGCAGCTACCAGCCAAACACAGCAGACACGTGACATGCAGTTTCCCATTTCTTATCCCTGAACATCTCCCGCATGCCAGTGAAGGAGGCAAGAGCAGAAGATGGGAAACAGGAGGAGGGGTGGCAGCGGTTTTTTTGGTGTTTTTCTAGTACAGCGTCTATAGGGTGCAGGGTCTACAGGGTCTCACTATGGAGCTCGGACTTGCAGTGATCTTCCTGTTTTCAGCCTCCCAAGTGCTGGGATTATAGGCTCATGCCACGCCCAGTCTCAATTGCTACCTCAGTGAGCCCTCAGGGTGGGGCCTGGCACTGCACCCTGGGGATAAACCCTGGTGGCTGTGCTCTGCCTAAGCAGACGCTTTTTAGTCTGCTATCTGGCTGGCCCTGACAGCAGCTTCTGAAAAGGGGGCATCTGTGTGAGCACACGTCCCACCTCAGAAACTCAGGGCTCCCGGCTGTGGGGCGGGAAGCTGGGCATGGACCAGTCTACAAAAGCAGCAGCAGGGGTTCCCTTGCCCTGTGTGTTCTCTGCAGTATGGGAGCCCAAGAGGCTCAAGTCTGAAAGCAGTGGTCTCTGAAGCTACCGTTCAGCCCCAGGGCTGTCTTCACTTGGGTACTTCCCCAAGGCAGCCCTGGGATTCAAGACACTATACCCTGGCACAGTGTGGGACAGATACCAGAAGTTCAACTGCCAAGCATGACTTCCAGGTGGCTTTATTATGGGGCTCTATTTCATGATTTTAAGTTAATCCAGGAAAGCGTCGGAAGTCTCTCTCCTAAAATCCAGGTTCATTTAAGAAGTGACAATAGGCTGGGTGCGGTGGCACATGCCTGTAGGCCCAGCCCTGTGGAGGCTGAGTCATGAAGAGCCCCACAAGCTCGAGGCCAGCCTGGACTACACAGGGGGATCCTATCTCAAAAAAGCAAAAGCAAAAAAAAAGAAAAAGAAAAAAGGAAGAAGACAGTAAAGTCCAGGAAACCATGTGAGTATAGATCTACGGAAAAGAGGCTGCAGAGGCTCACGTGGCTCCTAATTAGACATTATTTTGACTAGCAGGGAAATATCATTTTATGGAAACGTATACACAGATATTTAAGGGTGGGATGTCAACATATATAAAGTTTGCTGTGAATAAGCACATAATTAAGCATTAAGCAAACGAACTACTCTGGCACGGACAGCTTGTGGCCCTGCAGCGGGGTCAGCTCTCATGGGCTACGCAGCAGGGAGGCACACACTTTGCAGACAGACAGGAGTCCAGGTTCTGCTGTATCACATACCATCTCCTTTCCTTTTCCAGAGATTCTGTGTCAGTGCAGTGTGTGTGTGTGTGTGTGTGTGTGTGTGTGTGTGAAGTTCAAGGCCTGCATCATGAAAACTGCTCAATCAGCATGATGTTAACTAGTTTTTTGCACCGCTAGGGATTGAACCAAGACCTCGTGCATGCGGAACAAGCTCTCTACCACCAAACTGCATCACCTTTTCATTTTTGTTTATTTTAATGTATTTAGTACAGGGCCTACAGGGTCTCACTATGTAAATTGGACTCATAGTGATCCTCCTGTTTTCAGCCTCCCAAGCGCTGGGTTACCGGCGTGCGTCACCACGCCCAGTCTCAGTGTGCCCTGGAGCGGGGCCCGCAAAGCACATTGGGAATTGAACCCCTGCCGCTGTGCTCTGCCTAAGCAGGTGCTTTAGTCCGCTGAGCTACCTGGCCAGCCCTTTTCATTTTGTTTGAGACAGTATCTTGCAAAGGGCTGGCCTTGAACATGTCATGTCCTCTTCCTGCCTCAAGCTCCCAAGCTACAGGATCCAGGTGCACCACTGTGCCTGGCAGAGAGCTTTACAATCCAGTGGGCCCCAGTGGAAAGGCCTCGCTTCAGGAATGTCAACCGCTTGCCACATGCCCAGATGTTCCTGGTGGTGCCTTTAAAGAGGAAAGGCTGCCTCTGCTACTCTCCACCTCCACATGAGGGGTGCTAGGTGGCCAGTGAGCGTCCTACTCACTAATCTGAATCCCGGGAGGGCTCCTTGCTTGGGTTTAGGGTACACAGAACTGAACTCACTTAGTGAGTTTTAGTTAAGTACACTTGGAACAATGACATGTAAACATGCTTAACTTCTAAATCTCTCATGGTTTCTTAAAGGAAGTAGAAATTAAGAGTATTTACATAATAGATACAAAAGCACTGAACATTTCTTACCCACACAAATCTATTAACATAAAGAATCAAGAGGCTGTGGCCGGGGAGATAGCTCAGTAGAATAAGCGCCAGCCTGGCAAGCACAAGCGCCCAGTTCCGCCAAAAGAAAAGGCATCAAGAGGTTCCAGGCGCACGTGTGCACTGCACAGGGCATTCCCCAGGGGCAGCCGGGGCAGCGGCCTCACCTTGACTTGCTCCATGAGGATGGCGTTGGTGGCCTCCGTCTCCCGAAGCAGGCCATTCAAGTGCTGCGCACTCTTTGTGGTGGAGCTGAGCTTCTGAAGCAACTCTTCTTTGGTAAACTCAGTGTGCCACAGGGGAGGCTCTGCAAGGTGTTCTAAGAATTAATTTTCAAACAGAGATGACGGATTCTACAGAAGGGCAGCACTTAGATGTCTTACACTGCAGAACTGCTAAGCCTGCTCTCTTTGCTACTTATCTACTCAGCACACCTCAGTTAAGATGCTATTTAAGGGCCGGCGAAATAGCTCAGTGGACTAAGCGCTTGCTTAGGCAAGCACAGGGGCCAGGGTTTGATCCCTGGCAGCACACGCAGTGCGCCACCCTCCGCCCATGCAGAGCTAGAGATGGAGTCTGGGGATGGTGGCGCATGCCTATAATCCCAGCACTAGAAAGGCTGAAAACAGGAGGCTCACTAGGAGCCCAAGCTGCGTAGTGAGACCCTACACACACACACACACACACACACCCCTAAAACACCATTTAGTGCATGTAACAAAAGCAGGAGATTGCAGCAATGTGCAAGAGTTAGTTCCACCCAAGACCCGCGAGCCCAATGCTGCTGTGTCAGGCTTGTGTCCTGCACGTTGTCTCCTCCGTGTGGGGCTGGAAGGGAGGTCAGGGTCTGGTGCAAGTTAAGTCAGCACTCACCACTAGCTATGCCCCCATGGCCTATTAGTGTCATTGTGCATCCCCCCTCCAGCTGTCAGTGTTCCATGAATTTATGCCATTTCTCTTGTATGCGAGGGAAGCACCCCACCTACCAACCGCTGCATCGTGGCCCTCAGAAGCAATTTCTATGAGGTGGGGTAGGTATTAATCAAATTTGATAATGACTCGACGAGTAACTCTGGCTGCAACATAAAGCCAGAGCTGTCTGGAGACTAAGTACCTCACTGTGCACACTGCCCAAGAGCACGCCTCGCGGCTTCCACTAAGCAGCCACCGACCACTGTTACGGCTGACCTTCATTATGCCCCAAACGCCCACGTTTTAAAGCCTGGTCCTCAGCCTGAAGTCTTGTTGGGAATACAGAGAGGTGGGGCAGGTGGAGGACATGGTGGATCCCGGGGACAGCGGGACCCCAGCTACTTCCTGTTTCCCAGTTGCAGCGAGGCCAGGGGCTCGCCCAATGTGTCTGCCTTGTGCAGGCCCCAAACTAGAGCCAGCCAAGCTCTGAGCAAAACCTCTGGAAAGGTGAGTTAAAGTAAACCATTCTTCCAGCTGCCACCTCAAATGTCCCTTCACAGCGATGGAAAGCTGCCCAACACTGTGGGTGCAGGCAGTAGCACACATCAAAGATGACGAGAATCCCCAAGTCATCACAGGGACACTGACTGCTAGGAGCGCAGCAGGCCAATGCTGTGGCTCATACGGTACAGCTGTTGCGTCATCACCAAGTGGGGAAGCAGACACTGCCATCCCCTCGGGGGTGGGGACCCCTATCATCCCTGACGGGCCTGCCTTGGGATAGCACTAGCACCCTATTTAAAAGAGATTTGCTTCCCATTGCAGGAAAGTTTGAAGGGGCTCAAAAGCAAAACAAAAAAACCACCTCACCCAGCTTTGTCTCAGGAGAGTTGAGCAGCTGCTCCAGCGACGGTGCAGAGGTGCTGGCAGAAGACACGGACTCCGCGTCTGCCGTCTCCATCCCCTCACCCTCTTCGCGGGTCACGGTGTGCATGTCCACAAGGGGCACATCGGTGGCCCTCCTTTCTCGCAGGTTCTTCATGGACTGGCCAGAGGCTGTGGCTGTTAAGTGTGAGATTGTCCCAGATGGATAGTCAGGCTCAACAGACGGAAGATTCACATGATCCAGGGAATGTCAGGTGATGTGGAAATTACATAATGAGAATGCAAAGAGAGAACTACTAGGGGCTAGGGATCAGCTCAGTGGCTCAAGGCCCTGCCTGCCAAGTGCAGGATCCCGAGTTCAATTCCCAGTACCACCCCGCAGTGGGAAAAAAAGAATTTCTAAAAATGCCCTAAAAATGTACTCACTGAACTTTTTTTTTTTGCGGAACTGGGGATTGAACTCAGATCCTTGTGTTTGCCAGTCAAGCGCTTATCCTACTAAGCCATCTCCCCGGCCCCCTTACTGAACTTTTAACCACTTGGGTCATTCAGGAGAAGCTACAAGTTAATTGTGATTAGCTAACATAACCTGTTGGATAACATAAAGCTCATAAAACAGCACTACTGATTTTTATTAATTTGTGGAAAAGTACTACTTCCTGCCAAATATTGGTAGAAATGATAAAGCCAGATCCCAGCTAGTGGGATTGCTGCATCCGACCTGACAGGACATGTCCCTGGCAGCAGGCATGGCTTGTGTCCCCTTCACAGCCCTGGCCACCTCCTCGGCAGTCCCAGCGCTCCCGGATCATGCCCACACCCACACCGCAGCCAGAGGGCAAAACCCAGGCTCCTGCACATGGAATATACTTCCTGCCAAGGACTTTTTTTTCTACTAGTTATACTGTTTTATTTCTTTTACTCTAAGAAAATACCTAAAAATTTAAAACAAGATAATAGGAAGGCAACAAGGGTTAACGTTGTACATTGTTATCTTTAAATCAGTTACTCAGAGTACAAGATACCGGGATTTACCTGTCGAAACAGTATTAGCACAAACCTTTCCAGTAAGTTAGAGGATAGTTAACTACCTTTACACACATACACCCTCACCCACATATGCTTTTGCTTTTCCTTTTCTCCTTTCTACCAGTCCCGCTTATCTTTCCGTATCTATTGCCCATTCTGGACTTCTTACGCGTTTCGCTTTTCCCAGTGTGCGCGTCTGGTTTACTTCCCTCACGAGCACGGCTTCACGCCGCGTTCGTACCTAAGTCTCCGCCCCGCCTTCCTGCAGGGCCCTCCTCTTGTCTATCCTCAGTTAGCATGAGGGCCGCGGGGGCTGTCTTGAGGATGCAGCTGTCACACGCTGTGCTGCTGTGCGCACGGGCGCACACACACCACTGCAGTGTGCTCTTCTCAGTGCTCTGGGAAGACCCAGCGGAGAAGAGCCGGCTCGAGGGGGCCCTCCTACCCTCGCGGGTCGGGCCGTCCCCACGCCGACTTCTAGTGATTGTATTCGTCTGCACTCCCGCCAACGGCAGAGAAGGCTTTTTCCCACTGACCCACTAGCACTTGCTATTGGCTTTCTCGATGACAGCATTTCCAGGTGAGATGGAATCTCAAGCGCTTTAATTTGCATCTCGAGTGACCAGTGATGTTGACTATTTTTTCATATATTTATTTGATGTTTACATGTCATCTGAGAAGTGCACATTCATCTCAGATTCTCACTCTTGGATTGGGTCTTTAAATTTGTGAGATCTGATTTTTTTAGTTCTTCTATGTCCTTGGTAGTAATCCTGTGTCTGAAGAAGAGCTGGCAAGCAATTCCCCATCTCGTAGGCTGTCTCTTCATTGTGGTTTTTTTGGTGGAACCGGGGATTGAACTCAGACCCTTGCACTTGACAGGGAAGTGCTTATTCCACTGAGCCATCTCCCC
>NDGN011365594.1:0-14235 GCA_002564285.1 Tympanoctomys barrerae | reverse complement strand
GAGTTCTGCTGAAGGGTTCCTTGCTGGGCCTGCACTCTGGGTCTATTCAGGATCCCGCAACCCCAGGTCTCACTCACTCCCCAGGCCTGCGCTCTGGGTCTGTTCAGGATCCCGCGGCCTGGGTCGTTTCACTCACTCACCAGGCCTGCGGTCTGGGAAATTAAATTATTGAGAAAATTTATTTCAGCACACACACGCGCACACACACACACACACACACACACACCCTATATACCACTGAGTAAGCTCCAGGGCAATTTCTAAGAATATGTACTTATGACATATCTCTCCTGCAAGGCTCTTAAAAAGCTCACCACCTGAGTGCAAATATTATTTATTTATTTATTTAGCACAATCGGGGATTAAACTCAGGCCCTTGAGCTTGCCAGGGAAGCGCTTATTCTACCTAACCATCTTCCCAGCCTCCAAACGGAGGCTATGAGCAGAATAGATTTATTGAGGGAAAGAAAGTTCCTGTCTGAGAGAGGGACAAGAGGGGGTCCCTACTGGGTTGTCCCCTCAAAACATTTTTAAAGAGTAGGTATAAAAAAGAAACTGGTACAAAATATGAAAACAAGAATGATGCTGTAAGAAATGGTAGAAAAAATAAAAGAAAAAACTTAAAAGAATATTTTTCATAAAGAAATATACTTTCATGCAACTGTTGAAAATCATGTTCAAATATTTTGCAAGAATTAAAACATAGCTCAATAAACAGGTTGTTTCTCAAAAGTAATGAATAAAGGTATAGAAGAAAATCTGTGGATTCTATGTTGAGGGAGCAAAAAATGATTTAATGAGCTGTCAAAGCCTGTAATAGTACAAAAGTAAAAAGTAAGCTGTCTTCACATGTAAGAGGAGAGTAATGAAAAGAATGTCCCAGAGTTCACATCCAGGGGCCGTGAATGAACAGGGATTTCCACTCTTTTAAGAGCGGAACTAAAGCTTCTCTTTAACACAACAGAATCTTTGAATATTTTCCTGTAAACATTTCAGAATCACAATATACCAGACAATAGTCTGTAGTTTCTAATATTTTTCTGACTAGCAGCTTCCAGTCCTGTATTCACCCTTGAAGACAATGTGTTTTAATTTCACTCAAGAGCTTCCAAATAAAGGAAGACTTCATCTGATTCTTTTGAAGAATGCTTAATCAAATGGGTCTGGGCTTTAGGCCTGAGGTCATACATGTAGGAAGTATCTTGGGTGGCACAAGGAAATGTGTTTTTGTAGGCACAAAGGAAGAAATTCAAATAGTGTTAGAAAAGGGTAGATTTTATATTGTACTGTTGTCAGAGCTATTTACTCCTCCTTCTTGGGCAATTATTTTTTTATCTTTGTCCTTTTTCATATGACTTCCTGTCACATGTCTTTTGCCATTTGACCCAGTAGAGTCTGAACAAAAAAAAAGTCAGTGACAGCTCTAAGTGGAAAATTTAAAAGTACAGAAATGTTTTTGTAATCCTTTTTATTTCCTCTCCTCTGCCTTCCTTGAGAACAGCACCATCAGGCCACAGCCATTCCCATAGCTTACACCCAGTGAAAAAATTAATAAAGCCCCACTGAGCCAATCTAAGCTAGTGAAGTCCAGCAAAATTTTGCTGCAATATCGGGGTTGTTTTTATAGCAGTGCAAACTTGTGTGTAGGTAGGAGATAGTGCGGAGGCCCTGGGCTTAATCCCCACCATGAAAGAAAGAAAAGGAGAGGGAGGAAAAAGGGATAGAGAAAGGAAGTGTGTGTGGCTGGCTCAATAACAGGGCACTTGGACAGATAATGCGAA
The DNA here is from genome assembly GCA_002564285.1 of Tympanoctomys barrerae. Lineage (NCBI taxonomy): Eukaryota > Metazoa > Chordata > Mammalia > Rodentia > Octodontidae > Tympanoctomys > Tympanoctomys barrerae. Next base: position 12,454 of record NDGN011365594.1, on the reverse strand, counting down.
AGTAAGGTAGTGAATATCCTTAGGTAGACAAACAAGTGTTTAATGTTGGAGACTCACAGTGTAACCATCCAGAATCCGTGCTTCTGGACTACGTTCCATGACTTGACCAAGACACGTGAGTAGGACAATGGCAGCACCTGTTACACAGTCAAAGGAAAAAGAAATTGGTGGGTATAAACTTGGCTATTTCTGTAATAAAAAAGGGAGGGAAAGAAGAGCAATCAGGCAAATAGAAGGCTGAGCTTTAGCTCTAGAGAAATAAATTTTTAAATGAGAAGTACTAAATGAGAATAAAAGAAAATTTTACTTCATTTAATAATTACTCAAATGAAGATCTAATAAGGACATCTATACACCCAACAAGAGATTCCTTACAATAATACATTGCAAGTTGAATATATGAAAGCCAGAGTGCAATATTTAATTTGAAAGGTATTAAATCAAATTGTTTACTGACCACAGTAGAATTAAGTAAAAACTAATCAAAAGGATAAAAAAGAATATTTTCAATTGTGTTGTGGCCAGATAACGAAATGAATGCTAAGTAATCCTTGAATGAGTTAAGAAATCTCTATAAAACTTTTTTTTCTATAAAACTTTTTGAATGTTTTGAATATAATAGAAATGAAAATATTCATACTGTTATACTAAAACTTATCCATAATCTTAATGAAGTTAAAGTTTGAAATATCAACAGAAAATTTTGTGATTGAATTTAAAAATGCTTATTTTTCAAATTCTATTTATTTTCAAGCAAATTGGTCAAGCAATAGCAGTAATGCATCCAGGTGGCTGACACTGACAGAAGATCCACAAGGTGCTGTACACGGTTCCAGGATAAATCCTGAGGGAATTTGACTGACATTATCAGATAGAAAAAGTTATATTTTTAGTTATGTAGGTCTTGCTTTAACTTGGTCTTAACCATCCAGCAGAAAACAACTTCTGACAATTGCCAGTTGTGCTGGTAACTCACTGCTATTAGGGACTATTGGACTATATTGCGTTATTATGTTGAATTCAGGTACCTACAATATTTGGACTGGCATCAAGTACGAAAAAGTCCTTTAAAGATTTCTCCAAATACAGCTTCTCTAACAATAATAGAACACCAATCTCTGACAAAACAAAACAGAAAAGGAGGATATAAATGACCATTTTGTAGTGAAATATATATATATATATATATATATGTATATATATATATATATGTATATACAAGATAGGAGAGATATGCAGTTACTTTCTCTTAGTTTAATGAGAAGAAAGGCTTATAGTAATATTATTTAGACAGGATATCATGTCCACCTCTTGTCCTCTGAGTAACTAGGAAGACAACAATATGCAACATATCAATTATTGTAACTGTCTTACTAACCTGTTTTGAAAATATGTCATTGCTATTTTATCTCTTTTCTCATTAAAATGAATAAATATTTTCTTAAAATTTACAACAAAAATTCTACGAATTTTCAAAAGACAGTCAAAGAAATGCAATTAAAGATGAAAACCAAAATGACCAACTTACATTTCAAAATATTAAATTATATGCAAGTCAAAATTGTGATGAACTATCATCTTACTGCTGTTAAACTGACTGTTGATCAAAAACACAAAAAATGCTAGTAAGAATACAGAGAAAGAAGAATTATTACGTGCATCTACTGAGAATGTATATTAGTGTCTATATTTTCAACAACAGTATGTGGAATTTTGGAAAACAATATGGAAGTAAACAAGAGTCCTCAAAATGTAGCAATATCGCTGCCATCTGGTTCAACAATATAGTTACTTAGTTAATATCCATGGCAAGTGAAAGTAGTATTTGGAAGGAAGAAACATTCATACTTAGATGTTTACAGATGCATTGCTCATGATTGCTACCATATAGGATAACTTTAAATGATCACCAATGGGTGGACAAAGAGATACTAAAAATGTGTGTATACACACAGTGGAAAATGTCTAGTAAGATGTTGAATATTTCTAAAATGAAAATGACATGTGAGATGAAGTATATGTCAATTATTCTGATTAGATCATGTGTGTCCTTCATATGACAACTGGAATATCACACTACATGTCATAGATACGACATGATCATGTGCCAATCCAATTGTTCTCAATTATTTAAAACTAAAATTACAATTATCTATAGAGGTTGACAGCTTTGTAAACATAGAATGACAGACAACTGGATCAATGGAATATAATAGGAAACACAATATGTTTTGAATCCACACATTCATGGTGATTTAGTTTAGTGAGTTCCTTCAGTACAGTAATGAAAATGGTTCAAATGAAAATATTACTTTTCTCAGTAGTAGCCTGAGTGAAAATAGACAAAATGATGGTATCAGTAAATATTTTCATTATTTTAAGTTTAAAATATTTTATAAACATGAACTAAAATTAATGATAAATGAAAAGGTTGATAAGTTGGATCTAATTAATAAGAAAACCTTAGTCAATAAAAACTATGAAAAGAATACAATAGGGTTTAATTTATTAGTCAGCCATGAAACATGTTGGACTTTCAGTCTACTATTTATTTTCCTCTTCTGTGTACAAGACAGACCTGTACAATGGGTCACATATTTTGTTTTGTAACTTTTACTGTAGTTGATCACTTCTGTAACTTATACTAATATTTTAATATCTTATACCAGTCTTGGCAAACTGGGCTTCAATTTGCAAGAAAATAAGAGGAAAAGGATGTTATAATGAGTGAAATAAGCCAGACTCAGAATCAGAAAACAATTAGCAAATGTAGAAGCTAAAAATAGCCTACTTGCTCATAATATAGTGATTACCAGAGGTTAAGAAGAGTGGTGTGTGAGTGTGTTTGTGTGTGTGTGCATGCGCACAAGCATGGAGAGCAGAGATACAGGGAGTTTGGATTTGATGAGCATACAGTTCATGCATGTTAATTAAAACTTTCATGAGAGTGAGTAACTAGTAAGTTTTATTTGAACAAATAGACTAAAAAGAAGATCAGACTATTGGAAAGACAGAAGGAAAATCACGCATGATTTTAGGAGACAATTCTGGAACACTGATGCTCCTGGCCTTTTTTGGGAAGGAAGATAAAAATAGACATTGCTCATGAGACAGCCCATAGAGTTATTAATCTCACAACAAAACAATCCAAACTCATACCCAATGAGTGCCTAATAAGTTGTTATAGTTAAAAAAATCAAATACTCTTTATACAGTGGTTTTTATTATAGTACAGACTTCTGCTAAAGATGAATTCTTAAGGGTTGGCCAGAGAGCTCAGTGGACTAAAGCACTTGGTTAGGCAGATGCAGGGACTGGGGTTTGATTCCCAGCATGTCATGCTGGCCCCACCCACGGGGTGCACTGTGATGACAAATGAGAGTGGGCGTGGTGGAGCACGCTTGCAATCGCAGCTCTTAGGAGGCTGAAAACAGGAGAATCACTAGGAGTCTGATCTGGGTAGTGAGACCCTGCAGACTCTGTACTAAATACATAAAAAAGAAATAGGTTTCCACATCAAGCCTAAATTTGACTTAAAAATATTTTAGTTGTTCTCCTGTCTTATGTTCCATTTCATCACCCTAATATGTTTCAATTTCTCCCCACTTCACTCTATAAATTGCTTTTCATATGATAATTTTAGCCTTTATTTTCCCACTGTTCCTTTGAGGGTTCTTCTTGCTCTATTCCTGAATGCTGGGTAACCTAACAGCTCTGTCCTGGACACTTTATTCCCACACTCACTTCCATATAAACTAACTGGTATTAATGTTTTTAATCAATACAAATACTTTGTTGGTTAGTAGATTCAGGTCTAAAGCACAAACTCTATTCTGACATCCAGACTTGCATTTAGATGGCCATCTGACCATCTTCCTCTTACAACCTGCAAAGACATAGAACCAAGAAGGAAGTTTTCCATCCATGCTGTTTCCATCATCACTCCATAGACAAACACGCTGTAGAAATCCACTGTCTTAGTCACTTTCTTCTTGCTGAGACACAACATGATAACCACAAAACTTAAAGAAGAGGCGTCCTTCTTTGGATGCCTCCAAAGCAAAAGCAGCAGGGAGGAACAGCCTGCTAGGTCCCAGAAGCCTGAAAGCCGAAATGGAAGGTAGGTACCAGGAAAGGAGAATTGCTCTTCCAGATCAGCTGTTTCTTCTAAGCAGATCCTCCTCCTGTGGCCAGCCAGCTAATTTGGTCCTTAATCCAGTCACCTTCCAAAGCCTATGAAGGCCTGAGTTCTGGAGGGAAGATAGCTATAACCATAATGCTAGCTATCTGCCAAGCAATCCATGGAAATGTTGGCAAGTACTTACATTGTTTTTAACTAAAATTTGGCATTTTTTTCAATTTCTCCTGTACTCTCACTTTTATCCAATATTTTCTAACAGAAAGTTGTATCATTTCCTCTTGTTAAGTATATCTGCAACCTAGGCATTTATTTCTTAATGTCCCCATTTCAGGATCATTCATTGCTTCTATTTATAGGTACCAAACCCACAGTGAAAATCATGGATATGACCATAGTTCAAGAAAGTAAAATATAGGAGCAGCCGGATAGCTCAGTGGATTAAAGCACCTGCTCAGGCAGATGCAGGGACTAGAGTTCCATCCTTGGCATGCAGTGCCGGCCCCATCCCTGAGGTGTGCTGAGACCGAGATTGAAACTGGGCATGGTGGTGCATGCGTGTAATCCCAGCACTAGGGAAGCTGAAAACAGGAGGATCACTATGAGTCCCATCTATGTAATGAGACTGTATGATCCTGTACTAAATATATTTAGTAAAAAAGAAAGTAAAATGTAAAAATACGATCTTAAAAGAAGTAAAATTTTCTTTGTCAAACTTTAAATAACACTGTTCTGAGAGTGTGTCCTTCCATTTGATTTGATTATCACAGCAACCTCAAGTCACTCTGAGAATTGAAATTTTTTCTTTGGCACATTTTCATTTAGCATTTTTTACATAATGGGGTTATGCTTACTTTTTCTGCATCTCTTACTAATGTTGAGTTTAACTTTTGTCCTTGTATTTCATTATCCTCTTATTATTTTTCAAATTGGCACTTAAATACTGTACTTGTAGATGCTTACATTGAAATAATTTAAATTAAATTAAATTAAAATTAGGATTGGGGAATTGATTTACTGTAAACTGAACCCAGAAGAGGGCCAAAGAATTTATGGATCAGACCTCTTCCTTAATTGTACTGTCTAAATCAAGGAGAAATACCTGTCATAAACTTGCCATGGATAGTGTTTGTTCACAGTAAAGTTCTATACCAAACAAGGGGCTTTCAAATACCACTTCAAAGATGAAATCCTTTGTCTCAATTATAATAGTTGAATGAAAAATTAGCAGCTGAATGCTTAAATTGTAATATAATTTTAAATGCTTCAATTATTCAATTTATTACTACGATTTGGTTGAATAAGGTTTCTTTTCCTGAAAATATTTCAAGTTTAAATGAATAAATTTAATCTGCATAAGAGGCAGCTTTCAAGAAATCCTGTTTACATTAAAATAAACAGTTATACTAAAGAAGCAACCTAATAGTTTCATACCAAGTATCATTCTGACTTTTTTAGATTAATAGTGATTTATCAAAATATCTTGGTACTTGATATAATTCAAGAGACTTGACTTGAAGTCTTTTCTTAGATGCACATATTATCAGCAGTTGATGGCTTTTGGAACATGAATGTCAGGGTCATCAGAGAACATGGATTTTAGTTCCTCATAATAATGAGCCAGGTTATTAGTTGATGGAAGCTTCATTCTGTGGCAAGCGAAATTTGGGAACTGCGCTGACTTAGGAGAAAAGTCATTTTTCAGCCAACACATTTCTTTTACCAAAGAAAATTTTATATTCATATCTTATATGAAATACATATGAGAAGCTGTCATGAAAGGTGGGCTCCTTAACAACATATTTATAATTTCTTCTTACTCTTTGTTTCTTACTTCTAACAGTATATTTCCTAGGTTATTGGGAAGTCCCATAATTTTGTCACTGAGTTACAAGTTTGACAAAAGTGGTGTGTTATTTTAAAAAAGATTTTGTATTGTAAGTAACAACCATCTGGTACTTAAATTCACTGTTAGTTATGGCAGAAGTTCTTATTATTAAATGTTTTGACTTTAGGGAGATGTATGATCTGAAGTTAATGAAATGAATATAACTCTGTACTGCTGGGTCAGTTTTTGCATGTGTGAGGGTAGGTTTATTTTCCATTCCTGTGGTGCTCATATACATGAAGCAAAATTCACTCCAGGATTAGCTTATTTAGGATGAGTAGGTCAAGCTGAGAATGGAAGTCCAAACAATGAAAATCCTTATCTTGTGTGACACAGCAGGCCACAAATGCTTCTGAAAAACAGAAGGTAAGGGATACCATGTGAACGTCTTCTCACAGCCTTAAATCAGAGATTTTTAATGCATTTCATAAAGGGAAATTCAAACATGAATCTTATTGTCTTTCTTTGGCAGGTGGTTTTAAATTAAATTATTAAGTTAGCCACAGTTACATTAACTCTTGTCGAAAAAGAGCTCCAAATAAATGAAATGCCAAATGTTTCAGAATTTTGACATTATAAGAAATAACAAAACAAGAAGTTATGTGGAATGATATCACTATTATTGTCAAAATAAATTCCTATAAGTCACCTTTAATATCATCTCTTAACACACTACATACTTTCTTATTTAGTTTATCATTTGTAACTGTCACAAGAATGGTAGCCTTTGTAACACTAAATGTGTGTGTGTGTATATATATATATATATATATATATGAAATTTATATGTATGATTATGAAATGTGTATATGAATATATATGAAATGATACCTCTTCTCAAATGAGTTCCAAGGTTTTTTGGAAAAAAAATGTAAAAGCATATCTAATGTCATTGAAATAAAGAATGACATAACATCATGCAATTAAGAGAGAAAGAAAGACTGGATTAGGAAATCCACTGGTGTAGAAATATAAAATCCTGAAAATGAATTTAACCTTTAGCAAGTAATGGCTAATGGAAAACATTCCAGTCCTTTGACTCCATATTTAAAAATCAAATTGTGGGACAGGAATTCCCTGACAACTCTTCCTCTTCCTCCTAAAATCCTTTGGTATAGTACATTAAAAAGAAACATTAATATATAAAGCTGGTGGGTCGGTGAGATAGCTCAGCAGACTAAGCGCCTGCTTAGGCAAACTCAGGGACTGAAGTTCCCTCCCCAGCACCACATCTGTGCTGACCCTGCTCCTGGGTGTGCTGAGTGACCACTGAGGCTTCATAAAACAGGTTTTCTTCCTATTTACCACAAGAGCTTCCATAAGGAGGAAAGAAGGACTCTCTGTCTTGTAGGAATGCAACAGGTAGAGGAAGAATAAATGGGGCGGAAACAGCACAGAGAAGGGCACCTACCTCGATGGGCGAATGTACATGCATTTTAGAGAATAAACACAATTTGTTTGAGAAGGTGATGTTGTAAAAAACCTTGAATTTTAGGTTGCTAATTTTGGACACCAGCTATGGAAAATACAAAGCTATGGAGCAGCCTGCAGCATGGCACCGACATGCCGAAATCTGCCTTTGTGATTGGCAATTAAGGATGAACTGGACAGAGGTAATAAGAGGGAACGTCCATCTGGAAGTCAGAGCGTTATCTGAGTACAAAGGAACGCGAGCTCAGAGGACTGGCAGTCAGAAGCAAGGATTCGGGGACATGCGAGTCACTTCAAAGAAACTGAACACTAAGGAAAACTTACTCTAAAAAGCTCTCTTTATATTTAACGTAGTTCTCTGCCTAGCAATCTGTCATTGACGCCAATCTAAGGTATAAAAACATTAAATTTTGACCTTGTGGTTTTATCTGATTCCATAAATTACTAATCATTAGTCGTTCTATATTCAATGTATCTCCAGTTGTATCCATGTTCTGTGGCCCCTTAGAGGAGCCGGTGAATTTAACATTTTTTGCCCAAGTTCCCTTGTCCATAGCAAGATATTAATAATGGCTTATTTTCAGGAGAATTAATTACATTACATACTCGGATAAGAGAAATGTTAGTTCTGTGTGAAATGAAAAAAATTCAAAATTGAAATTCTTGATTAAACATTTAGTTGTCTGAGGGTTGGCCAAATATCTCAGCAGACTAAAATGCCTGCTTAGGCAGATGCAGGGGCCAGGAGTGTGATCCCTGGGCCTGCCCTGCTGGGTCCCCTGGGGCTTGCTGAGCCAGCCACTGAGACTGGGCATGCTGGTGCATGCCTATAATCTCAGCTCTTTCTTGGGAGGCTGAACACAGGCCGATCACTATGAGTCTGATCTACACAGTGAGTCCCTGTAGACCCTTGTACTAAATAGAAAAAAAAGCCTATTTTAGGAGCTTGCCAGTTAGCTCAGTTGTTTAAGTGCCTGCATGGGTAAACCCAGTCAGGCTTGTGGGGCAGCGTTTCGATCCCCAGCTTCGCATGCCACACCACGCCAGCCCTTACGGCAGCCTGAGCCAGAAAAAAAAAAAAAAAAAAAAAAAAAAGTTTGGGCTGGCCAAATAGCTCAGCAGATTAAAGTGCCTGCTTAGGCAGATGCAGTGTCTGGTAGCTCTATGCCTGGGCCTGCTGTGCCGGCTGCCCTCATGGTGTGCTGAGATAGTACTGAAGTGGGCATGATGGTGTGCTCCCTTTATCCCAGCACTTGAGAGGCTGTAAACAGGAGCATCACTATGAGTCTAATCTATGCAGTGAGACCCTGCCTAGACCTTGTCCTAAATTTTTTAAAAAATTATTTGCCTAAGTATTTTAAACATTTCTTGCAGAAATATATGTCTCTATTTGCATTTCATGGCAGCTAAATTTATTTGACTTTTATCATAGAAAAGATGGAGTTGTGTAGAATTTAAATACCTACATACTGTCCTACAGTGCATTAGTGCCAAACACTGTGATCAATTTATGTGGTTTCCATTTGTTGTCTACTATTCTTTAATCATGACTAAGCAGCACTTTGCTAAATGGTATTTTTTCATTTATGTCAAAAATATTTGCAATATGGAAGAGGATTCTAAAAAGAATAAAAGGAGATGCCAAGAACCTACTAAATTCCCTCTCAAGAGATTCAGGTTTCCTATTGTAGACATTAGGGAACTATTAAAGTGTTTTAAACCTGAGGTTATGATCTAATTGGATTTCTTCGGTTATAGCTGAATCTGGCATACATGGACATAAATGACACAAATGAATAAGATGAGCAGGTAGGACGCTCTGCTGGCATTCACAGCAGTGGTAAGCAGGAGGGAAAAGGCTACAGGAGGTAGAGAGAGGGGCAAGGAGGAACAAGGAGGAAAGAAGAAGAGTATATATCTGAGTTAAGCTGTACAGATAGCATGATACTTGGCTTACTCTGACATAATTTTGTATAAGTATAGGGATGGTGTACTGGGTTTGATAGCAGTTGATCTAAAGTGTTTATATTTTATTTTTATGTATCTCTGAGATTTTAATATAATTCATTTAAAAAATGAAATGACATGGTTTTAGTCCAGACTGTGCTAATAAGCATGCAAACACAGGAATTATTTTACAACTGATTTAAAGTAAACAACTGAAAAGCATTAACAATAATTTTTTTGTTTCCAAAATGAGTTTATAGGTGACACAGAAGGCTGGGACAGAATCTCAAGCAGTAGGGAATGAACAAGTGTGGTTTATTACAAAAAAACCACAGATGCTCGTGTCCAGGGACTTTCCTGCAGCTTTTGGTGTAAGAGCTCAGGGAAGCAGTTGTTGCTGTCTGTGCTTGCCACACTTTTGAGCCCTAGAAAGACAGCTGCTTTTTGTTGTTCTTCTGTTCATCACAACCTTATCCATGCTTTTTCTAGGTTACTCAGTGACTTGGTTCTGAGCTTTGCATTCTAATTTGCTGAGGTCTATCTTCATCCCATTTAGATCCCGGCCTTCAGGTCTTTCAGTTTACTCAGTCTATTCAGGCTATTACATATTGATCTGCATATCCTGTAATCTAGAGGCTGCAAAATCCTCTGCATTTAAGCTGATAGAATAAAATGAAATCTTTAATAAACTGAAATACATTTATTCTAACTTCAGTAGGTTTCATAATTTTCATGATCCTAATGTGATTATATCTTTTGAAAAAGAGTAGATTAAAAGTAAGAAAAAGTTATATATTACATTAAAAATATAAACCAGGACTCATAACACGTGTGTATAATCCCAGCACCTGGGAGGATGTGGCCAGCCTGGATGACGGTGATTGATTGAAGCTCAACCTTAGATGTATAGCAAGACCCTTTCTCAAAAGGAAAACAAATTTAAAAAATTAGAAGTGCTGGTGAAACTTATGCCTTCAATCAGTCAATGTACAAAATAAAACCTATGCTAGATATTTTAATAGTAATGGGAAGAAAGGAAAAAAAACTCTTAGCCAACAGCTAGAGGGCTGGATATCATCTGTCCTTAGTACACAGAAACAATTTCAAAAAGCACCAACAGAGCTCTAATTAAGAAAGACAAAAACAAGATCACTTGGTAACAACAAAAAAGATTGTTAAACCTCCCTCCCAGGGACATGAACGGCTGCTGGTTTTATCAGCTCTTTCAAATTTACAATCTGTTTCATGTTCATTACATGATTAAGATAATCAAGTGTATTATTAAAGTTTCTTTGGTAGAATTCATTTTTAGCCAAATAACTCAAAGAATGCATCCTTGCATTTTTATCTCATCACTCAGCCCAAATCTTATAATGAACCAAAGCTAGTACCATCTTTCTGAGGCACAGTGTGCTGTTCTCAGTGCATGGTGTCTCTGGCTGCTGTAGATAATTAACTCAACTAGGAACATAGGTGTGTCCCTGGTGGTGCTTGCCTGGTAAGAATCAACAGAATAAAAATATTTCTAATATGGTGATAATGGAATTGGTGAGACAGGAGTCAGAATCCTACTAGCCAATGATGACGTGGCTCCAAAACAGACTCAAGAAGCCCAACGTGGAGTCTGCTGAGTAAGATCCTACAGGGATCTTATAAAATATTTTCCAGTTTCCTCAGGCTGATTGGACCTTCCCAAAGTATTACAAGACAGGTCTTTGAGTCAAGGACAGGAGCCAAGCATGGACACTGAGTGAACATTGCATCATTTGGTCCCCTAAAATAAGTAATGTTTAATAAAGTAGAGATTATATTTCTTACACAAAGGCCTATGTTTCCTTCTCAATCACTTAAAAATTCCTGGACAAAGAGTCCTTGTGCGTATCCTATTGATTCCTTCCTTCCAGTTAGCAATGGTGTAGGAAATAAAATAAGACCCTGAAGTATGATAGACGAAGAATATTACAAGCCCCAATCTAGTAAATGTCTGATATGCTGTTTGTGTTCCCTAAAATTAAAAAATAAATTCTGAGAAATGACTGAGGTTAAGAGCAGGAAAATTGTATAGATGGTGAGAGAGATACAGCCCCTGAGAGGCAGTAAGGGCCCCAAGTGGGTTTCTTTAGATCCCACTCCTCAGAAAAAATATTATAGTGCTTAATCATGTGGCTACAACATGAGTTACAGCTATGATGCACCAAGACTACAAGTATAACCACTCAAGTAATATTTATCCAGTGGGAAACCAAGTCACGTATTAAGTACATACAGAGAGAACAAAGAAATCATAAGAAGAGATGAAGCTGAGGGTCTCGGTCTCCCAGTGATATGACTCTTGTTTATTTAGACTGTATTAGGCTGAGTTTTAACACTTGCTTTAGTCTTGATCATTTCATCTTCATCTTGAAGCCTGGCCTCCAACAGATGTGCCGCCAGCCACAGCTATAATGAGTTTTCATCATGCACTGACCCTGGGAGGGCCCAGCCCTACCTGACTGCCTATGATATTTATCCCTAATTCAGCTGTCTATCACGGCATGAGTTCTATCTACTGTTTTATGTGTTTCCCTTCCTTGATCTTACCTTGTACTTTCCTGCTTTACATCTTAAATAAGTTTGGTTTTTACATCTTACCTTCTGCATCCACGAATTCAGTTTGTCACCGTGGGACATGTCTCCAGTGTTCTAATGATGATAAAATATCTACCGCTTTTGCAGTCGTAAGGAGACACCATAACTTTTATGACTGGAGAAATGCAGAGAGGAGATGCTCTTATCAAGATATGAACTCCATGGAGACTGAGACCTTTGAAATTCAGACTCCTGCAGGAAGAGGAACAAATGAGAAAGAAGCTGTTTGGTGGACGCAGAGACCAAATACTGGTGGACGCAGAGACTCGAATACTGCATGAGCACGTGCAGGTGGAACCCAGAAATATTTAAATGCCTATGCCTCAAGACAGAATTTCTTTAATGAAAGATAAGTATCATTCAAAATTGCTAGATGTTTTCAAAGATAAAACCCAACAAACAACTAAAAATATATGTAAAAC
>NDGN011365590.1:0-20018 GCA_002564285.1 Tympanoctomys barrerae | reverse complement strand
TATATATATATATATATATATATATATATATATATATATTGCTAGGGCAGTGAAAATAATTGGCAAATAGATTGTAATGGTTGTTGCACTACATTGTGACTATACATAATTCCACCCAACAATACATTTAAAACTGGTTGAGGGTGGGAAAAAATTAATAAAATAAAATTGGTTGAAACATTGGAGAAAAGATTGATCAACAGGTAGAAGTTCAGAGGCAGGAGAAATTAAGTTCTGGTTTTTAATTATGCAACAGCCTCAGTGCACAGCTGGTTGTCCCAGTTGATTCAGAGCATGTGACAAGAAAGCACATCCTGCTGGTGGCCCTTGGAGGAGAACAATTTTCACTTTATAGCCAGGTACTGAAGAGAAGAAGAAAAGACTGAGACCCAACAATTGACTCTAGAGTACATCCCCCACAATCTCAGATCTCCTAAAAACCCTACCATCTCCCAGTAGGGCCATAGGCTGGGACCACTGCTTCAACACACAGGAACTTCTAAGGCCATTCCAGAGCCAAATATAACACTATGTGAATGATATCTCAACAAAGCCATTTTAAAAAGTGCAAAAAAATTTTAAAACCTCATTTGTAACAATGAAGGCACAACCCTCCAGGCGCCTATTAAACAGGATCTAGAGGAAAACACTTCAAGGATCCTCTCAGGGGAGCTCTCTAACCGCTCCTGGCTCAGTCTTTGACTGGTCATGGTTGGTGGCTGGTTCCTGAGACTCAGCATTTGGTTACCAATGCAAGCCCAAGCTGATCCACCGAGAACTGGTACCAAGGTCAGCTGCCTGTCACTCAGGCTCTGACCTGCACAGTCATGTGTTCATTCCTCTCTGCACCTTCCAGCCCCACTCAGGTTCCTTCTTTTCCTTCTTAGCATATCTTGCATTTTCCAAGCCTTCTCAAATCCTCTGGCTTGCTCCTAATGCTTTAGCTTTACGTTACATCATGCCTTTCATATATTGAAAACTGCAGATATCCAAGCCTGTATTTTTGATTGAATGAATCATTGAATACTGATGATTTTTATGACACTTCATGTTATATATGAAATATACATCTTCAGACACAAAAATAGGAACAACTTAGCCACTCACATTACACGAAGGACTTTCTAGGATCATGACAAAAACATTTGCTGTTAGAGCACTACAAAAGAAGGTTGGCAATGCCTACTTCTCAGGGGAAGGTAGGCAATGCCTACCTCTCAGGGGAAGAGGAACAGGTGACAAGACATTTTATATATTGAATGAGTAGCCATGGTTCATGGCGAGGGGCTGCATTGTGCAGATCAAGGTGGAAAATGGATCAGATTTAATACTGCCCTAAACATTTTGCAACCTTCCCTTTTGTCATCTGGATTTGTGCTTTTGTCATATAAAACAGTAAGCAAGGAGTGGCAGGGAAGGGCCCAGGTCTGGTGGAGAGGAGGCAAGGATAGGGGAAGAGGAAAGTAACAGTCTGAAGATGTAACAGCTCCACACACATAGCAGATGAGGGCGGACAAAGTTAAGAGATTTAGAAAAAGAGAATAGTTCCTGTAAGAGCAGTTGTAAGCACATTTTATCTGATTCTAATTTATAGAAAGTCAGCAATTTGCATACCGCACCTGTATTAATCAGCTACTTAATTGAGCAGGGGCTTCTGTTTGCTTTACTATCAAACCATGTAGAATGACATGGGGGAGGACTGATCCTGGTATTCAAATAAGGAGCAGGCAGGAGTCTGAAGTTGCAACTCAATGAAATAATTTGGCACTTTTATTTAAGAAGTCATTATATTTACCAAAGGAAAAGCTCATTTTGACTGCAAACAGAAAAACCAGGCAAATCATTTCAAAGGCTGCCTGGGGAAGATCAACCATGTACATATCTATCCTCAAAGAAAGACAAGCAGAACAGGTACATCTAACTCTTGATAATTCAGGATTATAGGTGGATTATACAACATCTCTGCTTCCATTTGTGATTCAGAATGTATGTCATTTGGTAACATGGGTTGGCCATGCCAAAGCCATTCTAAGCTAGTGGATGCTGCCTTTCCAATGTCCTTTGCATCTAGGGTGTCAGTGTGACTTGGCTTGGGCTAAAAACATAGTAAAGTTTGCTGAAGAGTAGGACATGGGAGGGCATGCTGTGAGCTACACCATCCCTTCATCTTTGCTTCTGTCCTATACATGGTGTTGATGCTTTGAGCTGCAACAGCCATCTTACAAGCACAAGATGACAAGGATGAGGGACAAAAAGCCAGATACTAAGGACATCAGAGTGAACAGAGAGCAGACAGTTAGCTTCCTGTTGACTCAACTAAGCCATTGAGTCAACATCAGCCTCAAAATACCTCCAGATATTTTAAGGAGGAAAACATATGAGCCCTCTCATTTAAGGGATTCTTGATTGGGATTTGGTACCTGGAAGCCTAAACCATTGCTAACGCATGATAGGAGAAGTCTCAGTGGCTCTCAAGCAAGAGCTAGTGCCTTGATGCTTGAGTACTGAGTGTCAGAAGCAGCCCTCAGGGGTTCCTTTGTACTTTGAAGTTAACAGCAGAGGTCTAACAGCAGAGCAAGGGGAAGGTCTTGGAGTCTTTTCTGATCAGTTCTCGTCAAGTAGGCCATGGTTAATGGAAACAGCCAACAAGCAGAAGGCGCAGTTAAAAACCCAACAGGTTTTGTGAGAATGCAAACACAAGTGAGAGTGCTTTGGATCCTGAGCTACAAAATCTAGCACTTTCCAGGGGAAGGAGCCAATTTCAGGTCTGTCGGGAATCACAGCTTAAGCCCAGCCAGGACCAGGAAGATGCAGTACCCTTGGGTTCACCAGGAAGCCTGCAGTTTTAGAAGTCTGGGAGATGCCACTCTGGGCCAAGAAAGGTCATCAGTGGTGTTCAAGGTGCATTGTCCCCACATACAGCTCCTTGGCATTTCAGAAGTGTCTTACTTTTCTCACTGCTGAGATAAAATACCTGACACCCAAGGTTAAAGGGGAAAAGGTTCAGTATAACTCATGGTCTGTAGAGGTTTCAGTTCAGAGCAGGCCAGCTCCAACGTGGGGCAGCATGGCAGAGGGACCCTGCTGAGGAAACACAGTTCCTGGTGGGAGGGCAGCAAAGCAGAAGACAGCAGACCGCAGGGCGGTGTGCCTTACCTTCGATCCTTTCTAGGCTACCTGTGCTCTAGCGGTACTACCCATGCCCAGGGTGAGCCTTTCCATTTCGCACCCAGAACCAGGCTAAACCAATCAGTGGACTCATTTAGTAACCACATGCCCTTTTAAAATCCCAGCATCATACACTTAATGCTAGCATCACATACCCTAGAGCCATCTACCTCTGAAAAGCCCCATCTATGACCACCTGAGGCTTTGGGGACACATCTAGATGAAAGCCATAGGAGACAGCAGAAGCAGGAAGGTCTCTCTTACCTTCTCCTTGATCTTCTCCCTGAAGCCCATTACAAATGTTTAATGGGAGTGAGGACCTCCTCATCCCTAAGGAAAAGGTCATCCTATGCTGCCTCCCAGAGCCTCAGTGATGCTAGACATCCAGCAAAAGGCAGATCTGGAGGCTGAGGTGCAAGAGAGGGTGGGTCAGCAAATGTGAGCATGGAACTGCTGAGTCACCGGGTGTACTAGGAGTTAGGTCTGACTCCTAGCAGACTCCACTAACAGTGGACTTTGAAGGTGTGCCAATTTACACTGTGTGACACCAAATATGCAAGGTATAAGACTTTCCATTAGACTACACATTTGACAACATCCATCTTTTGAATTTCCTTAGTAGCATCAACCTTTATAATTTCAGACATCATGGTAGTGGAGGCATGGTACCTCATGATCCTTTAAATTTGTATTTCTCTGAAGATTGAGACATAATACCTCTATGTAAGCATATCTGACATCTGGTATCTCCGTTTTGAAATGCCTGATTGTCACTTTTGCCTATTTGTCTATTTAATTATCTTTTTCTCATCTACCCTGGATGAGAGATCTTTCTAAGATAGCCCTACTGCCCCTATCATTTTCCGTGCTCTGGCTTTGTATACAGTCTCTTAATGTATTCTTTTCATGAATAGACATTCTTTTTTATGTAGTTATAACATGATGAAGCAAATGCCTATTTTCATCTATAAGTTAAGTTACTCTAGCTTTCACATTTATGCTTATAATTTTCTTGGAACCTAATTTTTAAAAATATAAGCTAGCAATCAAGATGGTTTTTGCATATGGCTATTTCATGAACTAAGATCATTATGTGAAAGATTGTCTTTTAACCAACATACTTCTCTATGAACTGTCATAAATCAAGTGCCTCTATATGAGTGAGTTTTTAATACTTTCTTCTGATATATTAGTTAATATTTAAATTTTACGCAGTACTGTATTCTCTTAACTGATACAACTTTATAATCTCTCTTAGTATTATAAAACTAGTTTTATTTTTCATCTTTAAGGAAGATTCAGCTATT
This sequence comes from Tympanoctomys barrerae, assembly GCA_002564285.1. Taxonomy (NCBI): domain Eukaryota; kingdom Metazoa; phylum Chordata; class Mammalia; order Rodentia; family Octodontidae; genus Tympanoctomys; species Tympanoctomys barrerae. The sequence continues at coordinate 15,543 of NDGN011365590.1, read as the reverse complement.
ATCCTTTGCTTTCCAATATACACTTTGTAACCACTTTTTCATTTTTATACAAGGGCAAAACAACCATCCTAAATTTCCTAAATTTTAGATATAACAATATCTTTGCACTATTGAATTCATATCCATGAATATGATCTGCTCCTTTATTAGACACTCGGTAATGCCTTTCACAATATTTTCTTGCATATTTTCATTAATTTTAATTTACTCTTTGGCCACAGCATTTATACCTAAGTACATCTCCAGCTCTTTTTTAATTTTTGTTTTTTTGACTTTGAAACAATGTCTTGCTATTGCTAAATTGCCCAGGCTAAGCTTAAACCTGTGATCCTGCAGCCTCCCAGTCTGAGAATGCTGAGATTGTGGGTATGTGCTGAGATTGTGGGTATTCTTGATATTTGATTTCAGGGGATGCTATCATAAGTGGATTGGATTAGATTATATTTTCTTTGTAATCATGACTAGTATCTAGGAATTATCAAACACTCTCAACCTGCACAGACTGACATTGTATGCAGTAACCTTGTTGATTTACTTAATTATTTTGGGTTTTTTTTTGATAAATTCTTTTCTTTTTCTAAATGACATAATCATGTCACCTATAAATATTGATAGTGTTGTGCATTTGTTTTGGACCTACATTCCTCCTCCTTCCCCTTCTTACTATGTTTTTCCTCTTTCTCCTTACTCCTCTTTCTTTACTTCTACCTTATCCTCCTCCTTTTTCCTTATCATAAATCTACATTGAGCAAAAGGAATCTTATTCAGTAATCTTTTCTCATTCCTAATTTTGAAGAATGGCCTTAATACTATTTTATCATTATGCACACTAATGACAGTAATTTTTTGCAGATTTCTTTTATCAGATTTAGGAAATGCTTTCTATTTTTGTTTTGGTAAGCAAAAATTTTATCAGGAAGGCATATTGGGTTTTGTTAAATGTTTTTTTTTTCTGAATATATTGAAGTGAACATGAGTTTTTGTCTCCTTCATTCTATTAATGTGATAAATTACAGTTTTTGACTTTCAATTATAACACCGATCCTGTGCCTCTGGAATGAACTTCAATTGGTTGTTTATATTTTTTAGGCACTACCAGATTTAATCTGTTAATCTTTTGATAAATAATTTAGAATATATATTCATAAAGAAATCTGCCTATATTTTTTGTCTTCTGATATTGTTAGTTTGAATTCTATTTGGCCTTATTAAATAAGAATTAAATGTCTTGTTTTCCTATTCTGTGAAGAACTGCATATGACCAATATATTGTATTTATTAGCATTTGGAAAAATTCTTTGATGGGACTAATGTTGTCTTGTGGGAATGTTTTAGTAACAGATCTAAATTTAATAGAGGTTGAGCTATGCATAATTCTTGTTTTTCTCTGTATTAATTTTCATATGAAAATGAAATTTCTGTTTTCATAAATTATCAAATGTATTGGCATACAATTATGGATAGTATCTTAAATGTAAGGAGAATCTACAATAATATTCCTTTTTAAATTGCTAATGTGCTAATTTGTACTTCTCTCTTGCTCTCTCTCTCTCTCTCTCTCTCACACACACACACACACAGAGTCTTCCAAAGGGCTTATCATTTTTGTTAGTTTTTTATGAAAATGCAATTTTGTTGATTTTCATTGTCATATATCTGTGATCTGTTTCATTGAATCCAGATCTCTACTATCTTGTGGTTTTTTATCCAGCCTTTTAATAGGAATAGCCACATCATTTTTTCAGTCTTCTTTTCAGATACATGCTTTGGAGTCTCTACGCTTTGTTTAAGCACACACTCAGCTCTGCTCCATGGAAGAGTCAGCCTGATTCATTCCAGTTCTCAGGAAGATGTCACTGGAGCCTCTAAATGGTGCCAAAAATGATTTTACTTTTTAAAAAAACCATTGTCTTGATCACCTTCTGGCTAAAAAATAAAAAAAAAGAAGGGGAAAAATCAAACCCCATGTACTTTTTCTATAATTCTTTGTATTCTCAGAACAACTCTCTGAGGTAGATTTAGTCTCCTGTTACAGTGTGAGATGGAGGCCTAGATCCCAGAGGCAGGAAGGAGAACAGGCAGGGTTTGAACTCAGGATTGCTGCTGCCACTACTGAAGTCTGAGCACACTCAGCAGAACAGAAACCTGTGCCACGCCAGGGTTTCTCTCTCCTTCCATAGGCTCAGGCCATGAGCTGAGGAAAATTGAGACAGACCCAAGACAAGGATCGCACTGCTGCACGCTGCCTGACACAGATCTGACGTCTGTGGTGGAGCGCACAGAGCCCCAGCTTGGCTCGCCTGGTGACCACATGGTGATGCTGTCACTGGCATTTATGGACAGCTGCCTTCCTGCCACTTCTCCCCCATCTCACCCTTCCACTGCCCAGTGACTCAGCAACATTGCCACGTCTACGATCATCTGGGGGCTGTTCTTTTGTTCATACAACAACGAAGCAACACGGAGGGCAACAGGCAAGACACTTGCTTGATGAAAATGCTGATATTGTTTTTAAAAAGTGTAAACCCAAAGGAGGAAGAATCACAGATCACAGGTGTCAATTTAAAAATCCCCAGCATTGGTATTGTGTGTGTTCGCAGACACCGCTGGGACTGTATGCTCCTGGGATCCCGTGCCTTTTGCTGCCTGCGAGCTGGAACAGAGCAGAAGGGCCACCGGCAGATCTGACAGAGGTGCAGGAAAAAGAAGGCTCCTCCAGTGTGAGGCAGAGGGAGGCTGCCTGGCAGTGCCCTAATTGACACACAAGTCTGGCTAGGCCGTCAGTGTGGGCTCATCACCCTGCCACTCAGCCTTAAGGGCTGTCCTGTGCTTATTCGTCCGGAAGGCCTGGCGCAGCCTGGCCTCCGCCTCATCCGGGAGGCTGCTGCCGCCATCAGCTGTCATAGCTCCAGCAGCTGTCACTGGCCAGGAACCCACCACAGTGCAGGAACGGGAGAGAGGCACGGGTTCTTCTCCATGCTCCCAAGGTCCCTGGAAGAGCCAGTACCTGGTGGCCCAGCTCCATTACCCCAGCTGCCCACTGGAACCCACATCACCCTAAGTATAGAAAGTACTGAATGGCCAGAACCCGGCAGCCGGGGCTGAGGACTGTGTTTTCGGCCCCATCTCCCCCACCCAAGTCAGGTGTGAGGTCTTGAGGGGGTTGAGGGGCGAGGTTGCTAATCAGTTAGGCTATGCTGATTGCATCTTAATAACAAATGCAAAGCACCCGAGAGCAGTAATTTGCAGTAATGGGAAAAATCAGCAGGTCTCTGGGGTTTGACAGGAAGTAAACACTCTCCAGGTTCAAATTTGGGGGAGGAAAAATCATTTGTAAGTTCTCTGGCAGTGCTTGGAGCTGCTTTCAGTCCTAAAGTGGAAAAATGCAGAGTAAGAAGGGACCAGGGATGGACTGAGAGAGAGGGAAACCGAGGGCAAAGCCAGGGCCACTCTGTCCTTTCCCTCCCTGCCTCCTTGTTGGAGAGACCCAGTGTGGGACTGTCACAAGGTCTCTTGTCCCTTATACCTAACGTCCAGTGGGATCCAACAGAAGGGACCCCTGCTAAGAAGATTAGCTCAAATGTGTGCTTGAGCCCAAGTCCCCAGTTTCTGGGTGTCCAGGAACAGTAACTTTACCCCACCAGCCTTTCATCTTGTAGACACATGGAGTCAGAGCAGGCTGGGACCTCACCCACAGGCTACCCTACCCTGCTAGAAGGTTCTGTCCACAGTGACCTTCGAAGGGGAAGGGAGAGGTTTGCTCCACAAGAAGGTGAGCCACTCCTCACGCAGCAGTTTTTCTTCTTGAGACTGTTCCCCGTGCCGAGCACACATATTTTTCTTACATGTAATTTGATTTAGATGGTTTCTTGACCTGCATCCAAATGGAGCCGTGGGTAATTATTACTGTCACTATTGTTATTAATACTGATATTTATCATAATCTCGCAAATGCCAGGGACAGCCCTTAATCTTGCTGTTTTATTTGGTTGAAAGGAAACTGTGAAGCGCTGGCGTCCGTCCCAGTTTACCCTCTTGTATTCACTTTACCAAACTCCTACTAGGGGAATAATTAGCCCAATTTCCAGTGATCCCGAGTCAGCTATAACTGTGAATTGCATTTGGAGGATAGAGCCAAGGCCAGCGGGTGGAAGTCATGAGAATTCAGATTTATCTCATTAAACTGAGAAAATATCCAATTGTTAGGCCTCCTAACCAGATGCCTCATTAAGTAGTGAGCTCCCTGTCATCGGCAATATTCAAGGAAAGACCGAAAGCTTGTCTGTTGGGTCTGCAGTTGTAGAGATGAAGGGATAGATCCCCTCCACACTCTGAAGGTTTGCTGCAATAAACTGACAGAGATGGATTTTGTAGAGAAAAGACACACAAATATTTTACATGCACAGAGGCAGCTGTGTAACTACCAAGCCAATATGATTTGAAGCTTGAATACTTCCCCCAAAGCTTTTCCTTAGAGGAGAAGAAGGATGTGGAGTGTAGGCAGTTTTTAGAGGGATAATAAATAGTTTTCAGAGAAACGCAATGGGCTTGAAGAGCATTCGGATGCCTGGGACAAAGCCTGCTTGGCCTGCAGAACAGAAAATGGCTTGTAAATGATTCTCTATGGGGCTGAACTAGAAGAGCACGGTGTGGGACGCAAATCTTCCCAGGTGTGTTGACTTATGGCCGCCTCCCACTTCTGATATAAATTCAGTCCTCTCTAGTTGATGCAGGCCACTGTCTGTGCTGGAAAGGGGAAAACACGGGAAAGCCAGAGGGAGCTCTGTTCAGAGTCTAAGGCTTTCCTCTGGCCTTTGGATCACACTGCCCAGCATGTCCCAAGCCCCATGTTTTGTGGGTATTGGCCCCTGGTCACTGTCTAGTGGAGCAGTGAATTAGGATTAAGGCTCTCAAAGTTTCAGTCCATCGGAATCCCCCCAGAGGCCCTGTTCATGGCTTCCTATGTCCCAGCCCACAAGCTGTTCACTCAGGCCCCAAGCGCCTGCATTCCCAACACGTTCCCTACTACAGCTGCCGGCTAAGGACATATTTTGAAAACCACAGGACCAAGGGGATTAGATTACTGGAAGCGGCCCTCTCGGTCGAAGGTTTTATGATGATGTTGTGAAGTAAGAATTGTTTCAAAAGTAGCCAGGAGAAACTGGCTGAGGTTAAAGCGATAAGATGTGGCAGTCTTCTCACAAGTTTAATATGGATGTTCAACACGAAGAGGAATTCAGCTTTTGAGACCTTTTCACACCGTCCAGAAGTCAGCCTTTGTGACCTTTTCATACCATCGGGTCGCCATACATAACCTGACTTATCCCCCAATGCTTCAAAGCCTGCTTGTTGCCCCTCTTCTCTCATTTGCTGGATGTTTTCTGTTGATCACTTAGATTAGGTACAAAAAAATTTCACACTTATGCTAAAAGATAAAATCTGGACTTTCATTCTTCCTGTCATAACTGTATACCTTCTGGCTTTGATACCTTAAGACAAACAAAAACTCCTCTGATGCAGTCTGGACACCACATGTGCCACCGTCGACTCTATTCCACTTGGGTGGTGTCACCACCTAGAACCGTGTGTAAGCCTGACAGGTAAGCCTGTGTGGATCAGGAGAGGAGAGCAGGCCCATTAATACCTTAAGAACATGACTTTGAGCTGGGCATGGTGTGCACGCCTGCACTCGCAGCTACATGAGAGGCTGAGGCAGAAAGAGGGTGAATTCTGAGCAATTAGGGAGGCTCTGTTTCAAAGTAAAATGAAAAAGAGCTGAAGTATAGCTCATTGCTCCATGGTTTCAATCCCCAATAGTGCCAGTGAGTGAATGGATACACAACACATGCATAATACATACATAATACATAATATATATATATATATGCATACATGACCTTCTATGTGAGCTGCATGACCTCAGAGCATGTTCCACATGCATTATTGTATCTGAACCCAACCATGCAGGTACGATTGCCTCCACTTTGCTAAAAAAAGAAGGTGATACGGTGAAATTCTATATTATTTGAAGGTCACAACAAGCATTGCAGAACATTGTGAAGAGAAATCCAGGTTTTTAGCTACTTTTTCAAGTTTCTTGTGGAAACAAAGCTATAGGCAGAGGTGGAAAAAACCAGAAAAATGGTAACTGCAGCAGCCAGACAGGGCTAGAGGGGCTCGCCAGCCACCCAGCTCCCTTCTCTGTCTCTGTAGTCTGTCTGGCAAACTTCTCCATCCATCCATCTGTCTGTACATCTATCCATCCATCCATCCATCCATCCACCCATCCAACCATCAATACATCCACTTATTCATCTATTTGTCCACCCATGTATTCAACCAACTGCTTGTCTATCCACCCATTCATCCATTGATCCACCCATTTCTCTGTCCATCTGATTGCCCATCCATCTAGCCACCCATCTATCCCATTTTAAAGATGAAAAATTAAAAAAAAAACTGCAAAGACATGAAGTGGTTGGCCAAGATCCCACAGATGGTTAATAGCAGGACCTGGGATAGAACTAAGTAAAGCTCAACACAACCTACACACTATACTACTTTTCAAGAAAATAGTAACCGTAGATTTGTGGAGGCACTTTTCCCTATGATTTCTGTAACCCTCTAGCCTTTCCCTTTATTCTAGAAGTAGCTTAATATTTTATGCTTATTGCTTCAGTGAAGGTGGGAGATATAAGAATAAAGACTCCCTAGGGCACACACAGTGCCAGGAAAAAGGTTTTGAAGATGGTAGGAAAGAGTCTATATGAACAATGTGAGTTTCCCAAGTCAGTATACTGGATCTAATGTAATTCTAATATATATATATATATATATATATATATATATATGTTTTGCAAGGTCTGGACCTCTCCAGCGTCTGCTATGTATGCCTCCGATGGAGGAAAGGGTCAAAGTGCTCTGAAGGGGAGAAGAAAGGACAAGGTGCATGGACACTACAGATGTCAGAGATGGACGTACAAGGATACTTCAGTGTGTTGGGCCCCCTGAGTTGTCAGGTGGGGGCCTGTTATCCAGGCATAAGGGCAGCTCCAGCCCTGACTACAGCTCAGGGAAGTGTCAATACATGGGGCATTTAGGGTATAAATACATATGATATATAAATGTAAGTTATCCTTGCTCAAGGAGCATAGCTTTCCCAGGCTGGGGCAGTGAGGGAGAGGAGACTGGAGGGGCTGAAGAAAAGATGAGATGCTGCTGGGTCCTGACTTCTGCCAGCTAAACAGGAAAGAGGAAGGATACAAAACTTGGGGACAGTCCCCCAGCCTAGGAAGGGTAGTAGCCTCCACCTTTCCTTCCACTTGATTCTTCTGTGCCTGCCAAGGCAAGGGGCAAATGAGGAGAAGCAGGTGCACTTGAGGCAGCCTCTGAGAAGCCCCTTCTGTCTCAGTGCCCCAGCCCTGCCTGTCCCACTCTCGGAATCACAGAGGCCATCACTGGTCCAGAGGAGCAGCAGAGCTGGGATGAGAAGGGGCTCTCACAAGTCAAGATAGAGATGCCACCAAGCCCAGGGCAGATGATCTTTGTCTGTCTCTATGCCTCTACATTCCTGGACTGTATATGGGTAGAGACGACCTTTAAAGAAAGCAAGGAGCTCCCAGATTTGACTAAGAAGACATTTGCATCACTTAACTAAATGAGGGCTCAAAGATGAAATCAAATTGTTACCAAAAATGAAAGAGAAAATTTCTAAAGCATACCTTCGGCACATTGCATATTTTGTTTTGGCTTCATGATTACTATAAGAGGCTCAGAAGAAAAGTTACTGCCAAAACCCTGAAGTTCGTGGACAGCTAAGAGTCCTGGAAAGCTGCTTTGTCCCTGAGACACTAGCAAAGGTTGAGTACCAAAAAGCAGATGCAAGGAATTCTTTGGGATTTCATTTGCAGCTTGGGGTTCTCATCCTGGTCTCTTGCATCTCCTGCAGGCCTGTGAAGGAAAACACCCTTGGCGTTGCGAGGAGGTCTCTGTCCTATCCCCCTACCTTTACTCCAGCCTCTGGGAAAGGAATGTGAAAATCATTTGAACACCACAATCCCAAGAATCTCTCCTGGGAGCCAGGAGCACTCATTGGTCTTAGAGGCCCTGGAGTCAGTGGCCTTGCTCTAGTCTCTACAGGGAGGCAACACCAGGCCCCTAGTGCCCTTGGCCTTGCTACAAGGAGCTCTTCTCCAGGCCCTGTGCAGTCTAATTCGGGGAAGCCCTGGACAGATGGTAGGGGAGGGACTCCCTCCGGAGCACCTGCTGAGGTCATTCTAGAACCCAGCATGAACTTGTTACCTTCTGTTGTTGGCAGCAGTGAGGACATTCTTGTTTTCTCATGGAAAAGCCTGGGTCACCTGAGGACGCTTCCTGCAGTGATCTAGCTGGCTTTGTCTTCATGTCACCTAATTCTCTGTGTCCGCCTCAGGAGCGATGCCCATCTTTTCCACAGTAATAAACACCCCGTAACTGAACTGGTTAGGAGAATAAAACAAAACAAAAGTCTTTGTCATCTATGGAATAATGCCTTGGTCCTTTGTCCTCTTTCAGAAAGAAAGAGAGCAGTTCAGTCTCCAACAGTGGTTAGCCTGGGCTTACTAAAAAGAAGTCAATGTTCTTTAAAGAAAATAAAGGTGTGACATGAATGTCATCATACATATAAATACCCATCTGCATGTAGGAAATACATCACCAGGGTGGGCCTGGGGAGAGACACTGTGACACAGAAGTGACTAGGTCAGATCATGTCTGTGGCATGCACAAGTGTGTGTTTATAGGTGGAGAGTCATGTACATGGAGAAACAGGGAGACCGTCAGGTCATTTGCAGCCACGTGTAAGCTATTATTCATACTGTCCTCGGTCCCAGCCCCACGCTAAGTAAAAGGGAATATGGATATTAAAAAAAGAATATGTAGATTTTCTTTACTCTCATAAAAATGACAATCAAATTTGGGACTTAAAATTTTACTAAGGCATATTAGTAGTGAATTATCAACACAACTGGTATTTGTCCAAAGTTGTTGACGTGAGCCTTTTACAACCCAGCATATTAATAAAGCTTTACTTTTAGACCTCGTGGTTACACTTTTTTGCTGGGTGGTTAAAACCAAGTTAAAGCAAGACCAGGAATGAGGAAAAGGATAAAAGAAAGAAGAGGAAAAGATATATCTATGTATACACACAGATAATTTGGATAATTTTACTACTCATTTCTGCTGGTCTTTTGAAAGAAGCAGTTAATGCTTTTTTTCTTATTATTATTTTATTTCTTTTTAATTTCTTATAACTTTTTGGGGTTTTTTTTGTTTTGTTCTCAACCAGTTTTGCACGGTTCTATCTAGTGACCTAAACAACTAATTTGAAGATAACATCATGTAATACAGCAACCATTATTGAATTCTTATTACTTTGTTTAGTGAAATTTTGTATCATTTCTGTTACTGTTTTTCTTATTGCTATTTTGTATTCTTTAATATATATATATATATATATATATATATATATATATGACTTTGCTAAGGCAAAAATTTTGCCAATATAAAAATTTCTTACAACCACTAGATATGATAACAGTCATCACCAACCTGTCTTACATGCTTACTGAGTACCCGATTCTCGGGTAAGTGTTTTACACATGGTATCTCTAAATACTTAGGAAAACAGGCAAGTACAGTATTATTATTAGTCTGATATTGAGAGGTTTGCACTGGCCCAAAGTCCTGTGGTCAAGGGCAGAACCAGAGCTGGGACTAAATAAAACGAAAGTGCTGGCAGCTGGGCTCTGATCGGATGGTGTCAGGGCGCCGGGAGCTTGGCACACCTTGCTGTCTGTTCCTAGATCCTGCTGTTCGATGCCTTTGCAATGTTACACAGCTCTTTGACTGTGAAAGGTGAAAATCAAACAAGATGTTGTGAAAATCTTGTCCTGGATGCAGGGGTCAGAGCAGGACACCGTATAGCTCAGGACACAACTTGGACCATCCTTTGCAGGAGCTTCTCTGATTGGCTGTACATGTGAGCTGTGGGTATCAGATTGGCACGAGCCAGACACCCAACACCCAGGTGAGAGGGGCATACTTCGCCTGCTCTGGGAGCGGATTCTAAGCCTCCATCTCTCCATTTCAGGCTTTCAGCTATCTCGAGGTAACCCAGATCTCAGTGATATGTAAAATAAATACAGTGCTGTATTTCACTTGTGTGAAACCAAATCTGAGAATTTATCCTTTCTCAGGTAAATGAGGGTAGAGGTGAGACTAGGGGTTGAAGACAGGGGTGGGAGGGAAAATCATCCTGCGGACGGGTAGGAGCATGTTCTTTCTTCGTCACAGCCTAACTCATTCATCTCATGGGGAAAATGCCCAAGTAAATGTTTCTGAGAACTTTCAAAATAATTTCTGTATAAAATTCCCAGTCCCCTGCAGGATCCCATATCTAAGGGGAACCCTTCAGTTTTTCATCATGTCATTAAAAACACTATGTGCTTGCTGCTGTCTGGTAGCCCCAGAGCACCAGAAGGCAGGCGTCAAGTCCCTCGTCTACACATTGCATTGTCTCCCTCCTTCTTTCTCTTTAAAAGTTGTTTTGGGTATTCTGGATTGCTTGCAACTTACATAGGAATTTTGGAACCAGTTTGTCAATTTCTACCAAAATATCTGAGATTTTGATTAGGAATTCACTAACTGGAGAACTGACATCTTAACAATGTCAGGCTTTGAATAAAAAAAAAAATCTATGCATGTATTCTGTCTCTCCATAAAACTAAGATTTCTTAACTTTCTCTTGGCAAGGTTTTGTTAAATTTATTGCTCTATATCTTGTGTTGATGGTATTGTTCTGATTTCATTTTTTCAAATTTGTCATCAATCTATAAAAATAAAATTGTGTTTTATTCATTGACATGTCTCCCCCAAAACTGACATGTTTATTTATTTATAACATTTATTGTGTAGGTCCTTTAGTATTATCTATGTATACTACCACATAACCAGAAAGAGTCTTCTATTTTTCCTTTTTAATCATTAGAGCTTTTTTCTTTTTCTTGCCTTATTACAGTGGTGACAGCGTCTCCTAAAATGCTGGGCACAAGTAAGCAAAGTGAGTACTTGGGTCCTCTTTCTTTTCTTGGATGGAATTTATTCAATAGTTCCTCATGAAGTGTGACGTTTGCTTTAGATTTTTTTTGTTTTGCTCTTTTTCATATTTAAGAAGTTGTCTTCTATTTTTGCTTTGCTAAGCATATTCTCTTTTAAAGAGCTCCTGAATTTCATCAGATATCTTTTCTTTATCTCAATAGCAATTTTTACTTGTAATGAGGTGTATGTGGCAAATATTTCTCCCCCAGAATAAAAGTTGTCCTCCAGGCAACTCTTCAGATTCCAGGCCAGCGTGAGGCTGCATCCTGTGTGACACAACTCACACCCAGTATTTCCTGGCAACTGTACCATGTGCCAACTGTTCATGGGGCACCTTCTGCTTCCATTCAAGCATTCTTCTTTATGGGGATTCTTAGTTTTAAACCAAATAATTCTAGAATGGCATACTTAACTACTAAAAATAATAGGTTTCCTTTCATCCACCACATTTCTTCAGAAAAACAAACGTGAAAGCCTTAGAATTTGGCTCACTTGTCATAATCAATTTACAATCTGAAGAAAAAATATCAAAATAGTATGGGCCTCTTCACTCTATCAAAAGTCATGTGACAAAGAATGATCGGGGAGAAAATGAAGCACTGAACCGTGTTGTGGGGCAGACAACTACCATGTTACCTACAGAACAGCCACAGCCTTCAGCAGCCAGTTGAGAAAAACTAGTCACAACCCTCTTAGCCTAAATTTGACTAACAATACCTCATCCCTTAGGACTGGCACAAGCTTATACTATTCTTTAATAACTGTCACTCAATCGCAAAAGGAAATATCCATCATTCAGTTCACTAGACATGACAGTTTAAATACTTGAAGCACAGACTAATAGACATTGAAAGTTAGCTTTTTCTCTGTGTGGCTTCATAATTTATACATATATTTATATTCTCCTTCCTTTCTTTACTTCCAATGTTTTCAATCAATCAAACATACCTTATATTTAGAAGACAACCTTTGTTGATGACAACAGAACATATGCTCAGATTAGCTTTGTACTTCATGATCAACTTGGGAACATGATTGTTACAGGGCCACTCCCAAATCTCCAAGTATTTTAGACCAAGCATGCCTTTAAAGTTTTATGCAGGGATGACAGTTTAAATGCTTGAAGCATAGCCTAATAGACATTGAAAGTCATGAAAACCAGCCTGATTACTAAAGACTTGAATTTTGTGTTCATCCAGAAAATCCAGGGCTGGCCAGATAGCTCAGCAGACTAAAGTCCCTGCCTCGGCAGAGCACAGCAACCGGGGGTTCAATCCCCGGCATGCCATGCTGGCCCTGCCCCCGGGGCATCCTGAAACAGTGATTGAGACTGGGCATGGTGGCGTGTGCCTGTAATCACAGGGCTTGGGAGGCTGAAAACAGGAGTATCACTCCAGGTACAGTCTACATAGTGAGACCCTGTACACCCTGTAGACCCTGTCCTAAATACACTCAAAAAAAAAAAAAGAAAAAGAAAAGAAAGAAAGAAAGAAAGAAAGAAAGAAAGAAAGAAAAAAGAAAAAGAAAAAAGAAAATCCTGAAAAAATAAAGGGAACTTGGGTCAAGTAAAGTCAAGAATTATGACATAGTATAACATCCTCCTAGAAATTTATAAAGCATATTTGCAACTCTTTAAATCCCCATTCTACCACTTACAGTATCCAATGACCCTCTATTTGGAGAATGAACCATCTGTGTTCACTTCCATGAGCAAGGTTGCAGCTCGAACTGCTACGGTCCTGTTATGTAGTCTTCCACCCTGCTCTCACATGCAGTTGAGTCTAGAAAGGACAGGTATTCCTCACTTGCCCAACTTGTCCTTTCCTTGGGAAATTTGGAGAACAGAAAGAGAAAAAAGTTGAGGGAGACTAAACATTGCAGGCAGCTGAATCTATGACACGGTCATGGATCACTGCTGACACCCTTGTCATCAACAGATGAACCACGCTCTCCACAGGAGCCGGGCTGCATGAGAAAGAAGAATGACACAGCCAGCCAGAATCAGGCGCAGACACAGGATGGATCAGGGGTGTGAAAGGTGAGGTGGTGCCACCTCTCTGGTGGATATCACAGTGCTCACTGAGGAGGGCTAGGGAAGGTTGCACGTCTCAGCCCCTAGCATTTAAGCAGGGCCTTTCTGGCTCCATGTCACATGTATCGCTTCCTGGCTTAAAGCGGAGAAAATCCCCTGTGAGGCTCTTCAGTCTTTCACTTCCCTGCTGGGCCAAATTTATAAGCCTCCTGATGAGGTTGCAGACCCAACAGGACCAAGCAGCTTGGGTCTCTGAGTCACTGTGCAGAGGACAGCTGTCCTCAAGAACCACATGCTAAGTGAAACACATTTGTTTTCCTAAGCCACTGAGATTTTGAAATTGTTATATAACAGAACTTACTGCATTCTGGTTAATATCCTCTCCAGTCTCATTTTCCTCATCTGTGAGATGGAAATAAATTTTCTCTCTTAAATGCTGTCCTCAATACTCATCCCATAGGTACCCTATAAAGAAGCATAATGTCTTTAGTTTTAAGCACCTACAGTGTCTAAATCTATTATTCTGGGGCTGGCCAGATAGCTCAGCAGACTACAGCACCTGCTTAGACAGAGCACAGCAGCCAGGTTTCTACCCCTGGCGTGCCAGGGTGCTCTGAGATGGCAATTGAGACTGGGCGTGGTGGTGTGTGCCTATTATCCCACACTGGGGAGGCCGAAAACAGGAGGATCACTACGAGTCCGATCTATGTAGTGAGACTCTGTACACCCTGTAGACCCTGTACCAAATACGTAAAATAAATAAATAACTAAGAATAAATAAATATTATTCTATATTTGACTATGTTACTGTGGTACAATCAGTACACATCCAAAACTTCCTGTTCACAGCTGCCTGAATTCAAGATGGTCTCAGAGGGACTTGTGGTGCAGGGCGGGGGGACCGTGAACTGCCCTTTGTCAGAGGAGGCACCGCAGTAAGCTTGGTGCAGCACTGAGGCTGCCTGTGTCATCGCTGGCAGCTGGGGGCCTTGCTGCATCCTCTCTGCAAACAGGGACAGGCACAGTGCTCTGGGTGATGCTCTCCTGATCCTTCTTGCTGCAGGAAGAGAGGCGATGACTCATGAGCGACTCTGGGACACAGGCACTGGCCCTGCCGATGAGTGCTTGAGAAAGAAAGAAAAACTGAGATTCCTGCAAATCGACCTGCAACACTGAGGCTGACACTAGACAGGCTTCTACTGCCCCATCTGTGCACATCTATGTAGAGTTAGCCGTGTGTGTGTGTGTGTGTGCGTGTGTGTGCGTGCGTGTGTGTGTACAGACACTCATGCAGGAAAATGGAGCAAAGGAATCATCGCCATTCTTTCCAGAGCTCTTCTTGGCACTTACTGCTTGGTGTTTCCTGTTAGAAAGCTCTAGCATCATGGCCAACTCCTCCTCCAAATTAAAAAGTTCAACATGTTGAGAAGGATCCACTTAGGAGATGGAAGTCTGAAAACTGAAAGGAGATCAGTTCAGCTTTATCAAAGCGATGCTATTATCCTATAGCCATCAAGCGGGGACCCACAGGGAGCTGTTCCTAGTAGAGCTGCTGCATGGAGGCTTCTCGTTCCCTCTGACATGGCTGTAGGTCAGAGATTTGGGCAAGAGCTCTTGGATCCATGTTGATTTGGAGACCACTGGTCTCTTGTGCAAACCACCATAACTTTCGCCTTTACCCAGGTCTGAGGCCAGACCCTTCCAACAAAGCAAAGTGCAGCAGGGCAGACAGGAGAAGGTGTCTCCCATCTTCCCAAGCCCTCCCATGGCCATTGCTACCACTCAGACAGGAATATGTGGAGAACCCAAGGACTGGCTTGTCTTTATCCTCAGCACCCCCACTTAGCCTCCAGAGCTGACCTACTGAGTGCCCAGTTCCTTTTTTTTTTTTTTTTTTTTTTTCCTTCTTGCTTTGGTCATTTCATTGGGTGGAGAGGTTAGATATTTCTAGAAATTTATTAGGTTACATCATGACCCTCAGGCCCAGAGATGTATGTGATTAAGTACACACTTTCTTCAAAGAAGGCCAGGGCCCTGCACGTCTGTGTGAACTGAAATCAAAACTGCAAAGAGACTCTGTGTACCTGTTGTGGGGGACAGGGTCAGAGACTCCACTGCCTTCCTCTTGAGCTGGCAAGGGGTTTCCCACTCGTTTCCCAGGGAGCTTTTCATTTGTGAGCGAGAAGCATTTGTTGGTGTTGAGGGCAGCCTATAAAACTGAGTGGCTGGTTCTTTCATTTGCAGCATGCTGGAGTTCTTCTTACACAGTGCAGTTATTCAGAGCGTTTATTTGGTTATTTGTTTTCTTTTTCATCTCAAAGGGGATTTTAACAAGTTTAACTCTCAGTTATGTGGGCTATTGAGTTTGTTTGTTG
>NDGN011365578.1:0-10090 GCA_002564285.1 Tympanoctomys barrerae | reverse complement strand
TTTTTTTTTTTTTTTTATGATCTTGGGCTCCAATCATGAGAGGACTAGGCATGATGTCACTTACATCCCAGCATGTGGGAGCCTAAGGCAGGAGGATCACAAATTTAAGGTAGTCTGGGGGCACACTGTGAGTTCAAATCTGGGCTACATGGTAGAAGGAAGCCTGTATCACTCATAAACAAACAGATAATTTGAGAACCAAATTAGTACCTGATACTAGCAATTTTCCATAGTGCCAGGTTCCCAGTGCCATGTTGCCTATCTTAACAAAACAGACAGAGAAGGTAGAAATGTACAGTTGAGGTATTTGGCAGTTTGAAACCATCCTTTTGCACTGAGACTAAAAGACAGTGGAGTCTTTGACCCTAATGTTCCAACATCACCTACTACAAAACCATCTTTAGTCTTGGGTAGAAAAACACAGTAGGAATTTACAAGCTGTATGTTCTAGGGCTCCTTACTTAGGGTCTCTTTCTGTTCCTAGAGGACTACTTGACAGGTGTGTGTTTTAGTCAGCTTTATTTCTTTCACTGTCATAAAATACTTAATAAATGCAAAAGAAGAAAAAGTTATTTTGGCTCATAGTTTCAGAGGTTTCATCCCATTATCAGCTGGCTCCATCATTTCTAAACTTCTGCTTAGGTAAAACATGGCAAAAGGATATGGTCAAACAAAGCTGTTTTACCCATGTTATGGTGGCCACAAAGAAAAGGAGAGGGAGACAGGGAGAGGGCCTGAGAGAAAATATAACCATAAAGTTATGATCCTTGTCATACATTTTCTTCAGCGAGGTCCTATCATTTAGAATTTCTACCACTTCCTAGTGGTGCTGTCAGTCCATGTCCAAGTATTCAGCACACGAGATTCTAGGGACTTTCTAGATTCAAGCTACTACAACAAGGATAACCAGAAACTGAAGATGATATAATCTTAGTGAACTCTAAGTGAAGGTACTTCTTCACTGTAACCTACATATGAAAGGCCCATGGTAGCTGCCTGGAGCTATGAGTTGGAGCTGAGAGGAAAGAAATAGAACCACCAGCCAGGTCCATAGGAACTTCAATGTCTTTTTCACCTTAAAACATGACCAAGGGCTGTGTGTTGCTTCCTATCTCCCAGGAAGGGACAGGGAGCTAACATAGTTCAGATATAGTATAGTTTATCTGTAGGCATGAAGAGATGAAGAGGAAGATTTTATTCCAGAAAATCCCCCATAAAGGTTTGAGAAACAAGATTAAAAGTAAAAGTTAAATAATTGTGACTGAGAGTGTGTCTTCTGCTTCTCTGCTCAGTGGCTTCTGGTGTCCCCTGGCTTAATTATTATCTGAAGATTCATATGTAGGAATTATCTGAAAGCTCTCTCTATCTCTCTTTCCCCCTTCTCTCCCATTATTTACATTTCTACCAACAATGTGTGGATATGGGCTTTTCTATGCACATAGTATTCAAGCATTATGTTCAGATGTCTTGTAGGAGGTAGATTCCTCTATGCAACTCTATACATCTTTAAGCTCTTCAATGTATTCCTTAATCACCCTCCTAAGAAAGGTCTCTAGCCATTTATACTATTCACAGGTACAAAGGCATATACACTTCTAAATAGAGACAGTATGAAGAATTATTTTTCAAAATGATGGTAACAGGCAGAAAACATTTATTCTGTAATTCACTGGATATCAAAGCATGAAATTTTCATTTGCATTCTGACAATGAGACAGTCTCATGGGTTGCTGTTGTTTTAAAACTGTGTTATTATTCTAAACTGAAATGGTAATTGAATAGGTAGATGATAGACATAGATAGATAGATAGATAGATAGGATTGAGAAACAGAGTTGGTGCCAACCTGTTCTACCATTATGCAATATCCTCAACATATCTATTATTGGGGCTGGCAGGATAGCTCAGTAGAATAAGTGCTTGCCTGGCAAGCACAAGGACCCGAGTTTAATCCCCAGTTCGGCAAAAAAAAAAAACAAAAACAAAAACAAACAAAAAAAAACTATTATTTTTATTTTGAGAAAACATTTCACTTAAACTCTCAAACTGGCTTCAAATATGTGATCCTCTTGGGATTATAGGTGTTTACTATCATGCTCAACTTAATATACTTTTGGAATGGCTTATCGCCCACATCATCTAAGAAGCCTGATGCCCTCTACACATCTGAGAATATATCTTCCTGTATCTGTTCTCACATGTCAGTCAGCTGTCAAGAATCCTGAGATAAAATCCATCGGTCTAACATAGCCCCACTTGAAGAGATAACACTGAGCAACCTCCCATCTATGAACTCCTTAAAAGATAGAATAGAAATTTACTGGCTTGTGCCACTCTGAATTGAAACTCTTTGGCTAGGATACACTTGTTGCCAACCTGACAGCCAACAGGTCAGATTCTATAGATAATAAACAGGGTGGTAATATCGTTTGTGTCTCAGTCTGTCACCAAGGCACTTGTCCTGGGCCACTAGCACAACATCTGGTGTAAGTTATATTGACATAAATGCAAACCCTGTTCTCTGCCTTCCAAATATGTTTGAGCCCAGGACTACAAACTGACAACTCAGGCACAAAGAAAGAATGTCTTTCTAGGTTTCTAGACCAGATTTTCTAGCATTTCCCAAAGATACTGAAATTTATCCTTCTTCAGACTCAGTGTTCAAAGAGAATTAGAGATAAAACCTGGGAGCTATACAGATTCACCAGCCTGATACTTATTAAAAATGACTGGGTACCCAAACAGGAACAGAACACAGAGATATTGAGAACTGTCAGCAAATCTTCATTACAGACCTCCTGTACAACCCACCAAGGCATGTAATATCCTTCCACTTTCATTATTTACATGTGTTTCATAATAGCCATTGGAATTTTCTTGGTTACAGATGATAAAGAGTGGTATTATGGTTTGTGTCTAGATATACCCTCAAAGACTCATGTAGTCATATGTGGGACATTTTGGAGATTGTGGGATCTAGGGTGTGTGACTGAGGATGGAGGGTGTGATGCTGAAATTAAGGGCATGATACTGGGATTAAGGGTACATGATTACTAAATTAGTCTAATGACTGGTTCTGGATGTGAATAATGATTTGTCTTTGTGTCTTTAATATTACTGGGGTCCTTTCCCTCTTCTCTGTGTAGTTCTAGGGATCCAGACCCAAGAATATTGGTCATTAAAAAGATTATGATATTATATTCTTAGTGGGATGAAAGATATGAATTCCAATAACAAGGAGTTTTGGAGTTCATATCCCACCAAAACACAAGAACATACCAAACCAACCACAAAGTTTTTTTTTTTTTCTATCAAACCAAACACAAGGACAAACCACAGTCTTTAACTATAAAGATTTCCACAGTAGTTACAGAGTTTATCTACCTCAACTGGTCTTCAATCTGCATCATAGAAATAATAATAAAAAATGGAGGAAACCCCAAATAAATAACCTAATGTTGCTTTTCAAGATCTGAAAAAATTAAAAGCAGTTAAAATCTGAAATTAATATAAGTAAAGAAATTATGAAGATTGGATTAGAAATTAATGAAATCAATACTAAGACTTAATACAAAAGATCATCAAAGAGTTGGTTCTTTGAGAAGATAAACAAGATTGATAAAGCCTTAACCAAACTTCCAAGAAATGAAAGAAAAAGTCTCTCTAAAGGCAATTAGTAATGAAAAATACAAATTACCGTTAAAAGGAATGAAATCCACAGCATTATTTCAAATCACTACAAAAATTTATATTCCAGAAATTTGGAGAATCTAGAAGAAATGGAGAAATTCACAGATGCATATGATTACCAAAATGGAACCCAAAACATATAAAAACTCCAAATAGATTTATTGCAAGCAATGAAATAGAAAAAAATAATAAAAATTCTACCAGCAAAGAAAACCCAACTGAAAAATTCTGTCAGAGCTTTAAGCACAATCTAATGCCATGACTCCTTAAAGTCTTCAATGCAACTGAAAGGGACAGAGTATTAAAAAGCTCATGCTTGTAAGCTAGTGTTACTTTGATACACAAATTTTTAAAGAAATAAATAGAAAAACAAAACATACAGGCCAATCTTCATTATGAACATGGATACAAAAATTCTTAACAAGATACTGACAAACTGTATGCAACAAATCATTAAAAACTTCACATATTATGGCTAAATTGGCTTTATGCCAGGAATAGGAGGTTCAATATACATAATCTTGGCTCAATATATAAATCAATAGGTGCATAAATAAAATCAAGGACAAGAATTACATAATTATCTAAATAGATATAGAAAAACTCATCAGCAATATATAGCACTTATTCATGAAAATATGTATTGAAGTTTCATATCTCACATCAATAAGACATTTATGACAAAGCCACTCTTGATATCACATTAAATGGGGAACAACTTAAAGCTGTCCCTCTAATGGCAAGAATAAGACATGGGTGTCCTATTTCACCATTCTTGTTAGATATAGTACTGAAAAACATAGTCATGATTATTGGGCAAAAAAGAAGAAAGAAATAAAACAAGTAGAATGAAAAAAAAGGAAGTGAAGAAACCACACTATCTTTATTCACAAATTTTTACACAGAGGACACCTCCCCCTAAAGAAAATCCAGCAAAAGATTCCCAGGTCTAATAAACAAATTTAGCAAAGAAGGAGAATACCAAAATAAAACTCACTAGCATTCCTTTACACTAAAAATCTACTAATTGTGAAAGGAAATTAGGAAAGCAATTCCATTCAGAATAGCTTCAAAAAATTAAAAGCTTAGGAGTTAACAAGGAAGTAAAACACTTTAACAAAACTAGAGTAAACTGGGAAGGAAATTTAAGAGGACATCAAAATATGTAAAGACACCCTCTGTTCCTGAATATGAAGATCACATATCATCAAATTGGCCATATTACCAATTGCAATAAAAACACTAATAATATTTCTCACACAACTAGAAAATAATGTTAAAATTTAAATAGAATTAGAAGATTCAGAAAAGCAAAAACAATCCTTGATAACCAGGCAAAAACAAGATGTGCCACAAATGTGATTTCAAACCATACTGCAAAATTACAACGATAACACAGTATGGTACTGCACAAAAACAGACATGCAGGTCCATGGATCAATGGAGGAGAATATGGGATGTAAAAACAGCTCCAGGGACATTTAGCCATCTGTTCTTTGTCAATGGGAACAAAGACATATGCTGGAAATATGATGGACTTTTCCACAAATGGTGCTGGGAAAATTGGTTATCTAAATGTAGAAAGATGAGTCTACAGCCATGTCTTTCATTCTATAGTAAAATAAAATCAAAATGAATAAAAGTAATAGATGTTAAAGCACAAATACTGAATCTTCTGGGAGATAACATTCTGGGAGGTAAAATTCTTGAAGACATGGGCATAGGCAGAAATTCTTTGAATCTAATTCCAACTTCACAAGAAATAACGCCAAGTATCAACAAAAGGTAATATATAAATTAAAAAGCTTCCATATAACAAATGAAATAAGCAACAAAGCGAGAGACAACCTACACAATGGAAAAAATGTTTTGTCAGCTACTCCTCTGACAGAGGACTAATATTTAGGTTACATAAAGAACTCAAAGCTGGGTGGCACACCTGTAGTCTCAACACTCAGGTGGCTGACACTGGAGAATCAGCACTAGTTCTATGTCCGCCTGGGCTACTGTACTGGTCAGGGTTTTACTTAGAGGAACAGATATAATATAAGGAACATATATTAACACAAGATATACAATGTATAAGGAATTACAAAGTTGGCTTAGGACAGTCAGCCTCAGAGTCAAATGAGGAATTATGCAGAGGGCGTCTGCACACCCCAGACTGAAGGATTCAGTCCCAAGGTCTGAAGCTCACTGCAGTGCTCCATACAAATCTCTATCCATCTGTGATGGAAGACTGAATAACCTGTGATGGATGCTGAAGAGTCTGCGACAGAAGACCAAGGATCCAAGTTGGACACCAAAGAGTCTGTGCTGCAAGCCAGGCAATGAAGTCCAAGCCAAATGTGAAGACTGAAATTACTTCCATGAAGTGAAACCTTGACTCCTTCCTCAGCCCCTTTATATGGTCTCTTTGTGCTGAGTCATTCTGGAGCAGGCCCACTGTGCCCTAGGGTGGAACCAATCACACCATAGGGTGGGCCCTGGTCTCGATCTAGGGAGGAACCAATCCATGACCCAGGGTGGGCCTGATGCATCCTAGGGTGGAAACAATCATGCTCCAGGGCAGAACCCCAGCCTGCCTAGATGAGTTGTGGAGTCATCCAGCCAAGTTGACACAATGTATCAACCACCACAGCTACATATTGAACTCAGTGCCAGCCTAAACTCGGTACCAAGTCCTCTCTCCAAAAATTAGACCTCTCAAAATAAAAGATTCAGACCAGGATGTATCTCAGTTTCACAATGTCTACCTGGCAAATATGAGGTACTAATTTTGATTCCTGACAACAGAGAAAAAAAACCTTCAAAAAATTAACAATCAAAATAAAAGATTCAATAAAAAATGGTCAATTGAAATATCCAGATACTTCTCAAAAGAAAAAGTACAAATATTCTGTTCCAGTTTGGATGAGACTGTAGGATGGAATATTGTGAAGAAAATGTTTAGCATCTTTGGCTACTAGACAAATGTAAATTAAAAACAACAGTGAGACTCCATCTTTCCCACAAAGAATGGCTATCATCACAAAAACAAATTCTGGGGAGATTTGTGGAGAAAATGAACCCCTTCCACATTGCTGATGGGAATGTAAATAGTAGAACCATAGTGAAAATCAGCATAGCGATTCCTCAAAAAACAAACACACACAAAAATAGAAATTCCATTTTAGCCAGCTCCAGCCCTAATGGGGATCTCTTCACCAGAGAGTCAAAGCCACATTACAGTGCCACGTGTACACCCATGTTTATAGCAGCACAACCGCTAAGAGCCAATCCTTGGAAATGGATGATATGCCATGAGTGGATAAAGAAAAGGTGGACATACTCAATCAAGTCCTACTGAGCCAGAAGAATGATAACTTTGATTCATTTGTAGGAAAATTCACCTTAAGAACCATAAATGCTAAGTGAAATAAATCAGGCATGGAAGATTAAATATTGCATGGTTTCTCTTGTATGAGAAATCCAGAGAATAAATAATTTAAAGAGAAAATAACAGAGAGCTGATAGGAAATGGGGAGGTAGATTTTTGGCTGATGGGCAGGGATCCAGAGAAAGAGGGAGGAGAAAAGAGAAGTGAAGAGTCTCAGATGTGAGCTGTATCTGAGTCAACTTCCCATGACGGGTGTCTTTATTATATATCACAAACATGTACTAATAAAAGTTTTGAATATTAAATTACACACATTTAAATTCAATGTAAACACCATAATGTCAAATGCATTTATTTATTTTGTGCTTTCCTTTACCTTGATACTCTTCACATCAGATGTGCAGGTAGGTCAGCACAGCACAGCTGCGAAAGGTTGCTTCCAAAGTGATGTCCTTCTTCATTTGTTAGCTGCTAAGTAGAAGCTTTCCAGGGCAAACTACTATGCTGATAGGAAGGAAAATGCTAACTTCTTTGAACTGCTGTGAATATTTCATTAAATTGTTTTATCTATTTCAGTTAAGGCACTCTGGACAAACCACAATGAACCAGTCAAAATCACAAACTCATTCTTCTTTGCTCATTATCATGTCATTATATCCCATGAATATGCATAACTTCTTCTGTACAGTCTCCTTGTCTCCTGTGTTCTTCTCCCAAAGAGGCACACAGTTTTGGAAGTTATGCCCAATGTTCTCCTCACTCCTGCAAGTAATGCAGCTTTACTCTTTTATTTCCTGGATGTGACAGTTGGCTTCGCACTCAGAAAGGGTAAACTCAATTATGTTTAGTTACAGATGTCCTACACAGAAAAACTTACTTTCACATACAAATGAATTTGATAACCTCTACACACTTTGCATGTAAAGACAAGCACAGTATTTATATGAGCACATTAATGTGTGGATTTATTAACATGGTAACAATATCATATGATTCTAGAAGAATGAAGTCCATGTTTAGTGCAATGTTCATGCTTTTGCACTTCTCTTCCTTGATCTCGGTAGATTCATAATTCTTGCATACATAGGAAAATTCTAATTGTCAGAGAGGTGCTAAATAAATGCCTCAAAGTAATGACTATGGTAGGCCTTTGGCATCCTAAAACCTCTCACAAGGCCCCTTTTAGATTTCACATGTTATGTTTTTAAACTCATTAGAGCACAGCCTTCACTTAATTGAATATGAACAACAACTGAATGGACCTCAGGCTAAAGTTAAATGTAACAGCATTGACTACTACAAATTTCCATACATTATTTAATTTCCTTTGCAAGGCATCTCTGACTTCATCTTCTGTGAGTTGGGTGACACAGCCCACCTGACCAGTGTCTTGCTTTTCAAAATGCTTTTCCCACCAGGTTTTATATTTCTTTTTAATAGGTTCAGATCCATTTGTTCATGGTTTGCTAGGTTTTAATGGTCAATGGTCAATCCTGTCATCCTGTGTTGCCCAGCTCTTATGACTTCTCATGACTCTTCTATCTTACTTGAACTCTGCTAAGATTTATAGTGCACAGGCTGGGTCTGATTATTGATGAATTGAATGTTGGGAGCAGCAAAGCTTTCAAGCAGCACAAAATTCAACCTTATAATACTCAAACTGACACAAGTGAGATAGTAGATGACACCCATTCATAAATCATATGTCCTTCAACCTGATGGAATTGAATTACTTCTGAGATCTCCACTCATGATCATTCAAAAATCTCAATGTGTCTTTGCCTCCTGAGAGGGTCCAAGCGTGCAGAATGAACAGAGACTTATATCCAAGTATTGAGACCAGGAGTAACTTACTGAAGTTAATCTGTGATGATTCAGGAAGTGTTTTATGGAAAGAAGACAAGTTGTGTGGATGGGTTTATGCAACCTTTGTCTGAAGCTGAGGGTCAACTGAAACTCATGGAAGTGGTTTCTCTTCTTCCTGGAAGATGTGTAACAGGCAGTTGTGAGTCTGCACTGCAGGCAGAAAGCTGTTGGAGCATTACCTGGATGTGCAGTATTATCATCAACCTGGGAATCCTGCTTGATCCACTCCTATTGCCTCCTCCCAACCCTGTTGAGCAGAGGAAAAAAGAGAAATGAAGAATCAGGAAGGGAAGTCAGCAGCTTTTTTTGGCAGGGCTACCACTCAGGATGAAAGCCATATTTGCTTATGTTTTCTATTTGTGACAAGAAAGACACACTTCCCTAGGAGAAGACATGGTAAAAATTTAAATTTGAGAAATAGATCCATATGTTTTCCACTCTTTTCATTCTTATCCTGGAATGAACAAGTCAAGAAAAGATTAGCCCTTTTGGGTGAAATATACTTTGCTTTGGCAAAAAATTACCTGATCAAGGCATGTAGACAAGGAGAAGACAAAGGAGATGAAGTAAGACAGTTGTCCAAAATTATTGTGTTTTATGATAAAAGACACATTGAGTCAAGTATACAGCTCAATGGCACAGCATCTGCCTAGCAAGTTCAAGTCCCTGAGTTCTATTACCAGAACTAAAAACAAAACAAGACAAAAGAAAACGTTTTATTTTGCAAACTGTCTTAAAATTGTATAAGGTGATACACACTCTGTGGCTAGGCTGAGCTAACTATTCTGCTCTGTGGACACAGGCCGAGTACAACAAATAGATAACCTTGAGAAGTGGGTCAGTTGCTCAGTGAGGTTATTCTACAAACTGTAGTCAGAGGTCTTCTCAGTCATGAGACAAGCAGATCACCTTTCATTAAGAATTACAAGTCTTGGGCCAGCCAAATAGCTCAGTGGACTAAAGCACCTGCTTAGGTAGAGTGCAGTGGCAGGGATTCAATTCCCAGCATGCCATGCTGGCCCTGCCCCCGGGGTGCACTGAGATGGCAATTGAGACTGGACATGGTGGTGCATGCCTGTAATCCCAGTGTTCAGGAGGCTGAAAACAGGAGGATCACTACAAGTCCGATCTACATAGTGAGACCCTGTAGACCCTG
>NDGN011365571.1:0-10877 GCA_002564285.1 Tympanoctomys barrerae | reverse complement strand
TCTTAAAACAAAAATTAAGATTAAACAATATTCAGAAAATTAAATATTAATTAAAAATTAAATTTTTTAAAGCAATTGAACTAAGAAAAAGTTTGCATGGTAGTAAAGAATTACTAAAAATAAAACATAAGATAAATAATAGAATGGCAAATATATGAACAGCAAATCTAACAGATTTTGTTTTCTATCCTTTGACTTTCAGCGTATTAAATTTTTATCAGTTACATGTGTTTCTTGTATACAGCATATTGTTGGAGTTTACTTGTTAAGCCACTGTACCAGTCTATTTCTTTAAGTGGTGAACTGAGTCCATTTACATTGATGTTTATAATTGCTATGTTTTGATTTATGATTGACATGTTATTTACCTGCTATTGTATACCCCTTTTTGTCCTGTTTTTAACTGTTTGCCCTGTTTGGTGGCTTTTTTCTGTCCTCATTCAGGAAGTTCTGGCCATTTTGGTCCCTCTAGAGAACATCTTGTAGTAGTCTGTGTAGGGTGGCCTGCGTCATCATGAAATTCTTTCATCTCATGGCTTTTAGTTTGCTGTTCTTGTGTTGGATTTCTGGAATCTTTATTATATGTCTGGGTGTGTTTTTAATTGAGTTGATGTTATTTGGAGTTCTCTATGCTTTGCTTACTGAATGTCAGATTGTTTCCCCACACTTGGGAAATTTTCTGCTATTACTTCTTCCATAATTTTTATATCATTTGTATTGACTCCTTTCGCATTGATACCTACTAGGCTTATGTTGGTCTTCTTTGCATCGTCTTGCAGATGTTGAATTATTTTTTCTTGCTTTAAGAGATTTTTTTACCTTTTCACTAGGTGCAATAATGTCTTCAAGATCTGAATGTCTATCTTCACTTTCATTCAAACGGTTTTGCCAGCTTGTGATTGAGGTTTTAATTTTCTGTATATCTCTTTGCAGCTGCTTCATGCATTCTATTTTTTTCCTATATTGTTCGCTCAAGGATTCCATCTTTTTTTCTATTTTCCTCTATTTTTAAATCAATGTCTACTTTAGAAGCACGTATTAATTCTTACATTATAGTTATCTTTTTTTACTTTGGTGATTATTTCTGATATGATATTCTTTATAGTTTTCTGTAGTTGTTTCTTTACTTCAGAAGGTAATATTTCAGAACTTTCAGGAGTGTGGCTTTCAATGCTATTGTCTCCTGCATTTGTTCTGGGTGGGCTGGGGTCCTTAGACTGTATTTTCCTCTTTCTTTTTTCATTTTGTATAGCACTGTCCTCTGACCATTGGTGTGGAGTGTTGGTGTGGTAGTTATCATAGCTCCTATCGATATTATTACCCATAGGAGATTATGTGGTTGTCAGGTGCAGTTTTGTATTTACAGTATAACAATTAGTACCACTAATAATGTGTAGTGAGATTTAGCACTTGAGAAACTTTTGTAATTGAAGGGTTTGTATTTTAGACCCTAAGTTTTAGTGTCATGACTGTATAGCTAAACAGATATAAAATTGGGAATTTGTATTTAAATTAGTTCCCCTGATATCTGTCTGATTACTTCCCGTTGATACACCTGGAGACTTCCAGGCAAACTTTCACCCTGGTTACCTGTTGCTCCCTCCTTCAGAAAAAAAAGAAAGTGTGTGACCAAGTGAACAAGCGAACAGGAAAGAGAGAGATAGAGAAGGTTTTTCCTAAATATTAGTAGAAATCTTTCTTCTCAATGAAGACAATGTAGCTGAGTATCCTATCTTGTGTATACATATACATTTTTCCTTTTTTTCACAACAAAGTGATCCTTTATTTATACTCTTGCAAAGTTAATAACATGTGACACAAGGTTGCCTAGCAACAAATATCTGGCCTTACTTAGACAGGATGTTTATCTCAGGACTAAGGTAGGTTGTTTTCTTTAAGGCCTAGTCCCACCTACATACATTTGATCAATTTCCTAGCTTCCATGGTTCCCAATATATCTACTTTTTTTGTTTTGTTTTGTCAGAGATAGGAGTTCCAGTGCGGTTGGAGAAGCTGTTTTTGGAGAAGTCCTTAAAGGATCTTTTCATTCTTGCTGTCAGTCCAAAGATTGTAGGTACTTGAGTTCCACAAAATAACCCAATGTAGTCCAATAGTCTATAATAGTAGTGAGTTATCAGCACAACTGGTAATTGTCTGAAGTTGCTGACTTGAGCCTTTTAGGGCTTAGCATACTAATGTGGTATTACTTTTTATACCTCATGGTTACACTTTTCTGTTAGATGGTTAAGACAAAGCTAAAGCAAGACCTATGCAACTTTTGCTGTCTGACAATATCAGTCAAATCTCCTCAGGATTTACCCTGGAACCATGTATAGCACTTTGCAGATCTTTTGTCAGTGTCAGCCATCTGAATGAGTTGCAGCCATTGCTTGACCAATTTGTTCTCTTTGAAAACCTAAAAATTTTTTTTCTCTCTAGGTGACTTTCCTTAGGCACACTATCTATCATCGATCACTTTCTTCTGTGGCCCCATAATTTCCTTGATCTGAAAATTTGGGGCACTAGTGATTTATGGGAGGTCACAGCAAATGTTTTGTTATGTCCAGAATTGTCACCGATCTTGAAGGTCTCCGGTCAAAACATTGGCTATCCTTTTAGCCCATCTATCTCTAATTTTTGATCTGCAAACTTCCATTGTTAAGCATCCAAAAGAGAAGCTTCATGATATTATTAATCTCTAACAGAGGCAGTTAAGCTTAACATTACTACCTAATTATCACATACCTTAGACATAAAATGGAACTGTTATTTTCCAACAACCATGGATATTCTAAAATTCAAATCCCTATAGAATGCCAAAAAACAATTACACATTTTTACACAGAAATTTAGGAAAACCATAGACAACATTTTAGCAGGACAATTCTATTATATTTTGTCTTGTCTCTTGCTTTCTTTTATTACTTTACATTTTTTGAACATTTACTTTAAAGAGAGTATAGTAATATTTGATATGACGTTAGAAGCAGTACACTTTTAGAAAACCAAAATGACAGGTATTTCATACATGGTTTTAGTATTACACATTGCTGTCCTCAATGTAGTTGCTTAGTTCACAGATAACAGCTTGTAGAGTTACCCAGGGTGAGAATTCTACCCATTAACTGCTATTTTAAAAAATCTGATGGAAATTCTTAGGCTCATTTCCTTAACTATCTTTTTAATACAAATTTATTATTTTTCCCCTACCATATTTAGTAACTTTTCTCCTTCCTCTTTGTTGTTCTATCATTAAGTTCTTACTTTCCATTTAACTATGCTATATGTTTCAATTTTTATTTCTTCTTTTGAGTTCCTATACTAGGGAGACAATATGATATTTATACATGTGGGTCTGGTTTATTTCACTTATGAATATAGCTTCAAGTTGTATCTACTTACCTATGAAGGCTTCAGGTCTATTTTCCATATAGCTGAGTAATACACCATTGTATAAAAACACCACATCATTTTCATCCATTCGTCAGGTAATTTCGTTGGGCATTTTCGTTGTTTCCAAGATTTAGCTAACATAAATTGTGCTGCTATAAAACATAGGTGAACATATATCACAATGAATGTCAGTGATCTTAAGTCACCAAACAAAAGATACAGAACGAAATATTTGTTTTACTGATCACAGACATATGCAGTCTACAACAGACAAACTTCTTCCAAAAAATATATAGAGAGTGAAATTTAAAGGATGGAGAACAAGTGCAGCCAGACTCCCAAAAAAGGCAGAGTCAGTTTCTTATTTTCAGACACACCATATTCAGGCAAAAGTGATCAGAAGGAACAAAGGTGGCCATTGCCTACTGATAAATATAACAACTCAATAGAAAGAAAGAACATTTATAAGTGTACATGTACAAAACTCTGGCACAACTTCATAAAAGGAAAACTACTTCATAAAAGGAAAACTACTGGACACAAAAAAACAGACAAAAATAAATATAACCATAGTAAGGGTCTTCAGTATACTATTCTTACAAGTAGAGAGTCACTCACAGGTAAAAATATTAAAAAAGAAATAGGAGTCAAAATACACCATTAAATGGGGGGATGAAAGGTGTTTCATTTAACAATATAATATACATTTTAGGGAATCATACAAATAATTCTTTCAAAATAGACCATAACTTAAGCACTTTATAATGCTTAAATGAATTCAAACATTTAAAGAATCTCTTGAATACTACAAACGCATACAAAAATTTAACCAGATTTTGGCATCAAAATAAAGCACAGAAATTATACAAATGAAATTTAAGACTACATCATTCAATAAGCACTGGAACACAGAAATTCAAAGGTTCTTATAATCAAACTGCAGTGCAAATACAACATTTTGAAACTCATAGAATGTCATAAAAGCAGTTCTAAGAAGGAAGTGTATAGTTCTGAATGCACACATCAAGAGAATATTGATGTCAAGTAAATTACCAAATGATACATTTCAAGGTCTTATAAAAAAACAAATTCTGAGCCAGCAATATAACTGAGCGACATAGGCACCTGCCTGGCAAAGTCAAGGACAGGAGTTGGATCCCTGGTATGGCCAAAAATAAATAAATGAATAAATCTAAATGAAAAACTTCTAGAAGGAAGATTATAAAGATTAGAGTACAAGGTAAATGGCAAACAAAATGAAAGAAAATGGAATTCAGACTAAAAATAAATATAAAGGGTGAATGAATCCTTGATCCTTGATTTGGTCCTTTGAGCAAAACAGATGTAAAACTTAGATTGTACCACTAACACATAATGAAATACAGGCAGAAGTAAAATCCTATGATCTAAAAGATGGTCTCAACATAGAATTTCATTGAAAGTCTAACATTAACAGAAATTAATTAACAAAACTTAATATCTTCTATGATATTTTAAAGAAAAGAGCACCATTAAACTCATTCTGTAAACTAGAATTACAAACCAGAGAAAGTTAAAAACAAAAAAAAAGCTCTTAAATGAATATAGATGCAAAAACCTCAAATGAGACCTTGGTAAGCAGAATGCAACAAATTATTAAAAAGTTCATATATTATGACTAACTTGGCTTCATCCCAGGGATGAAAATATGGACCAATATACCTAAACTGATAAATGCAGTACATTACCTTAGCAGAAGTAAGGATAAAAAGCAAACGTGGTGGAATAAGCACTTCCCTGGCAAGTGCTAGGACCTGAGTTCAATCCCCAATTCTGAAAAAAAAAATCAAATGTGCATCTCAATAGGTGCAGAAAAAGCCTGAGACCAAATCCAACATCCATTTATGATAAAAAAATACCCAGATAAAAATTAAGTATTAAATAACATTATTTGAAAGTGATAAAAATTATGTCAAATCCACTCTCAGCATCATAATAACTGGAGAAAACTGAAATCATTTTCTCTGAAATGTGGAATAAGAGAAAGCTGTGCAGTCTCAACCACTCCTACTTTATATAGTACCCGAAATTTTAGCCAGAGCACTTATGCAACAGAAATAAGTGGTATAGTAAAGAGTAGTGTTTGATACATTGTGTCAACTTGAGAAGCTCAGAAGATTAACTAAGTGACTCAGAGAGCCAAGGTTCTTGCTTTAATACATCCTCATCCTGTGCAAGAGGAGGCCATAGAAATTGTGTAGTTCACCCCATTTCTAGGGTATAGAAGGCCCTCCCTAGGGCTTGGAGGGTCCTCCCTACAGTGACTCAGCATTTAAATGATATATAAAGGAACTGGATGAAGGATGGTGGGTGCTGATTCCCAGGAGGAGTTCCAGTCCTCACAGTCAGCTTGCAAGGAAGTTAGAGAGGCTTACTAGAAGCTGAGGCTGCATCTCCTCCCTTGCTTTCTGCTCTTTTCTGCCACCATGAACTGCTGCCTGCTGCCATGTGCAAGTCTGCCTTGGAGCCAGCAGAGAATGGCCTGAAACCTCCACTACCTGTGAGCTAAATATACTTTTCCTTTCTTCATTTTGGGTGTTGGGTATTCTAGCCCAGCAACAAATGAAAAGTAATGGAGACAGAAAGAAATCAAATCATTCATATTTGTAGGTGACAAAAACATTGTAAATACTGCAGCAAAAGATAGTTAGAACTAACAAATAATTGCAGGAAAGTAGTAGCATACAAAATAATACACAAAAATTAAAAGCATTCCCATATATCAAGAATAAACCTACTAAGAAAATAATCAGGAAACACAGTTACCATTCACAGTAGCTTCTAATGCAATTAAAGACCTAGGAATTAACCTAACCAAGGATGTGAAAGACCCCTAGAATGAAAACTATTATATGCTGAAAAAAGAGATCCAAAAGAAAATTGAAATTACATTTCCAGATTATGCAACATCTTACCAAAAAGGTTTCCCAAAACACTTGTATCTGTTTTGCATGGACAAGTCCTTGGTTTCCCCATGTTTTCACCAAACTTGCTCTTTTCTTTCATTTGCACCTTAGCATTGTGGGTGGTTTTTGATGATACTTGGTACTGGTTTTATTCAAAATTTTGTTTAATAAGAAAGTGGAATATTTAAATGTGTTTATTTTCTAATGTGTTTATTATTAACTTCTTTTCTTTGAAATTTACACTGCAATATTTACCATGTCTAATTCTCTTATGCAATGTGTAAGAGTTAATCATAATAAATAAATTTCTATGTGTCTCTTCCATCACTCCTAGTACCTGTCTATCTTCCTATTTCTCTGTAAGCATAAGTTTGCAAATTTTAATGAAAATTATTCATAGGCTTAATAAGATTTGCCAATTGTCCATAAGCCTAGTGTGTATAGGAACAATAATTTATTTTTCTTAGACCATGGACACAATTTTTGCTACCACATATGATATTTATTGTATTTAAAATTGAAATTTATTCAGAAAGAAACCGCTTAACAGGCCAAGCAACAAAGGAGAAAATTAGGAAACCAACATCAGGAGGACATAGAGGCAGCTTTTAATATTGTGAATTTTGCTGCTATAAACGTGAGTATGCAAGTATTACTGTATTATGATGTTTTCAGTTATTTGGGGAAGAAATGTATTATGGTTTGTGTCTAGTTGTTCCCCCAAAGCCTCATGTAAATCATGGGGCTGATGCAGCTCAAGGAGCAGCAAGTGGCTTGAGGGGTGGGGCCAGAGATGCAAGAACCCTTAAACTGGGAGTGTGCACTGTCCCCTCAGCCAGTGGCCTCTTTTGGAGGAGTAGAGTTGTTCATCTTGGACACAGTGACATCCCAGCTTCTCTGGACCCTGTAGTAAGGGGTGGAGGTATCTGTGATTGAGGCCACCTCAGGCAGAGAGGAGATCTTTGGAGAAGACAGAGGCAACAACCCTGTCTCCTGAGCAAATGAGGTTCTGAGGTCTTACTATGTAATTCAGGCTGTTTTAAAGCATGAAACTTCCAGTAACTGAGCTAAATAATTTTGAGTGATGAGTATTTGTCCCAGCAATGACAGAAGAGTAGCTAAGACAAAAGGCAATAGCTGTGTGAAATGGAATTGGTAGTTTCAGTTTTGTGAGAAATCATCCTACTGATTTCCATAGAGGTTGTACTAGTTTACATTCTCACCAACAGTGTAAAACTGTTGCTTTTTTATCTATAGTCTGATCAATATTTCATATTTATTTCTTGATGATGGCCATTTTTCTGGGGTAAATGCAGTCTCAATGGAGTTTTAATTAGTGTTTCTCTAATAGTAAACCTTTCCTCATAGATGCATTGACCATTTGTAGTTTTTCTGTAAAGTGTACATTCATTTCACATGCCTAGTTTGTGATTGGGTCTTTTATTTTGGGGGTGAAGGGAATATAAAATATCTTACTTCTTTATACATTCTAGATATGAAGAACAGCTGGCCAAACCTTCATCTGTTCTGTATGTATGCTTTGCATTTTTCATGTTTCTTTTGCTTTGCAGAAGCTTGTTTAATTTGATGTGATTCCATTCATTGACTCACTACTATTCTAGGGGCAACTAAATTTTTGTTTCAGGAAGTGCTTGCCTATGCCTATGACTTCAAGAGTTTATATCTATTTTTCTTCCAAGAGTTAAATTATGATTTAGTCTTTGATCAATTTTGATTTTAGTTTACCATATGGTGAGTGATATGTGTCTAGATCCAATATTTTGCCTGCGGATAGTCAGATTCCCCTGAATTGTTTATCAAGGAGTTTATGTTTAGTGTGGTGTAAGTTTCTGGCCTTTTTGACAAAAATCAAATAGTTGAATGTGTTTAGAGTTGTTTCTTCAGAATCTATTTTTCTCTAATGATGCTCATGTCTGTTTTGGTTCAATAATCCTAAAAATCCTCATCAGTAAATGCTGTATACATTTTCAGCTGTTTTACTCTCCGATTGCAGCCAGTGTTTCTGAGGGAAAATGTGAGAAACTGCTCTACTTTTAAGAGGGCATCTACATTCACCTTGGTTATTCTGCCTCTGTCTCATTTGCGTGGGCACCCAGTGGTGTATCAGGGCTTGCAGAACCTTGGAGAGGGAGATACTGACCACAACAGTGATCTGCTTCATTTACAGCCATCAGCTGGTAGACCCTAATTCTTACTACTCTGTCCACAGTGGTCCAGTGTGTACAGCTTCTGGCACCTTCCAAATACTGCCATTGAGGCTGCATAGTGTGGTGTAAGCTATCATGCATTTTCTCAGTAGCAACATTAATTACATCAAATTTGGAATAAACATCGACAACTTTACTGGACCCTCAACCACCAAAGGCTGAGGTAGTTTTTATCTGTCCACCAATGTTCAAAGCTTTGACTATGAGGCATCTGGGTAGATGAATGCAAAGTTGCAGTGGGTTCTGGTTCTCAGTTCCACCAGCCTCTGCTTCATGAAGGCAGGCTTTGGCATGCCAGACATAAGACGCTAAGGGAACTGGAAAATGCTTTTGTGAGTAAGTATATAAAGTGAATTCCCATTCATAGAGTCAATAACTGGGCTTACTCGTATGGATTATAGTTTTGACCAATGCATATACAACATTGGAGACTTGCATTTGAAAACATCACAGTTGTCTCGCTTGCTCTTTTGTCATTGATGGGACAAATACCTGACACTCAAAATTAGGGAAGGAAAGGTTTATTCAGCTGACAGTTACTTGCAGGCATCAGTCTACTCAGCTGGCTCCAAGACAGAGAGCAGCACATGGCAGAGAACAGCCATCCACAGAGGCAGTAAAGAGCAAGAGGAAAAGTGAGGAGTAGCAGTAACAATGGCAACAGAGAGCAAGTCTATTCCCTTAAATTGCATTCAGGATATCTGACCCCGATTGGGTGTAGTACTCACACCCATAATCCCAGCAGCACTCACATCCATCATCCCAGTGGCAATCACACTCATAATCCCAGAGATCATGATTTAATCACACACTCTGCAGGTCCACCCCATGACTTCATGAGGCTGTGGGGGGACAACTGGACAAAAACCATAACAAAAGCCTTAAATGTTTCTTCCCTCCAACTTTCAAGCTTACATAATGTGAGAAAAACATATAATATCACATCACAATGGCCAGGCCATGTAAGACCAATGGCAGTAGCCTGAAGGTGGAATGAAGTGCAGTAAGATATGAAAAGTTTGCAGTTTCATCAGAAAAGTAGCACAGTTCCCATGAAGATGGGCCATGGACACCATGTTTGCCCAAAACATTACCTTACAAAGGGGCCACATGCTTTGCATCAGGACAATAGGAAAGATGGCTTGAGGACAGCTCAGGTATCACAAGACCTCACGGTTCAAAGGATCAAGTGTGCAAAACCACAAAGCTTTCATTTGAAAAAAAAACCGCTACATGTCCTGCTTGAGGAACGACATCTAGGGAACTGCTTTCCTGGAATACATTGGATGGTGTTTACCCTCCCAGATCCTGAAAGACCACTACAGTCATGATCTTAGGAGTCCTGGGTTTTGTTTATAGTAGTGTCACACCCTGCTGTAATGGACATGGTGCCAGTTTCATGGAATGTAGAGTGCAAGACTTGTGGTGTCAAGGAGGCATTGCTGGGTACCATTGAATACCAACATTATCATTTTTTGTGTGTGTGACACAAAGAATGACTATTTTAATTAACATTTAAACTAGTTATAAAGACTGAAAGCACTTATGAGGAAATTGCAACATATCTTTAAGTTCACAGACAATCCAATACATTTAAAACATATAGTATATGGAGGCACAGAACTCTAACACTACAAAGACAACCAACAAGTTAATAACATAACTACAATCATGCTCTTCATGATACAAAATTACTTTTAATCTCATTTGATGGTAATTTTGGCTCATTTGACATGTAGGTGTCAACCACTGAATGTCTCAAATGCAGAGTAGATATTTACATTTAAATAAAATATAATAGTTGCAATACAACGTGAATACCAACATTTAAAAGACCTTTTTAGCTTGTAGTATTGAGAACAGAGGACACGGTGTACTGAGAAAAGCCACAAATAAAAGAATCCCCAATAAATAAAGATTTATTGGGAGGGGCCATTCCAAAGTAAAACATGACAAGCAGCAGCAGCAGAAAAGAAACAACAGTCCTATGACATTTTTATTTCTTGTCTCTGGTTTTTATTTATTACTTTTTTTTAAACAAACATTTACTTGAGAGAGAGTACAGCAGTGAGTGATATATTAGAAGCAGTATGCTTTTAGAAGACCAGAATGACAGGTATTCTGAGCATGGCCTTAGTCTTTGACAAAAGGAAACAAAAAAGGGGAATATAAATGAAGGACCATTTTGTAGTGAAAAAAAATCTATGTATCTATTTATCTATCTATCTATCTATATATATATATAGATATACAAAATAGCATAGATATACAGCTACTTTCTCTTAGTTCAATGAGAAGTTTTGAACTAATA
>NDGN011365567.1:0-11208 GCA_002564285.1 Tympanoctomys barrerae | reverse complement strand
AAAAAAAAAAAAAAAAAAAGAAAAGAAAAGAAGCACTGATTATGCTACCATATCAACAATACCTCAAAACATCATGCTAAGTGGAAAATATAACATCAAAGGTATGATTCTATTTACATGAAATGTCTTTGACAGTTAAAGCCATGAACAGCATATTAGAGTTTTCCAGATAATATAAAAGAGGATAATAGCAACTGCTTAATGAGTATGAGGTTTCCTTCAGAGAACCTTTAAGGAGATAAAATATGTGCAACAATCTAAGAGACAGTGGTCACCCAACACTATGAATATTGTAATATGCCACTAGGTTATTCATTTCAAAAGTTAATTTTATACTATGTAATCTTCTCAAACAAAAGAGCACACACATAAGAATGTAGGGCTGGGGATATAGCTCAACAGTATAAGCCCTGCCTAGAAAGCACAAGGTCCTGAGTTTGACTCTTGACCCCCCCCAAAAAAAATGCATATTAGGTGATTCCATCTATACAAAAAAACTAAAACAGGCAGATTAATGTATGGGAACAGAGGCCAGAACTGGTTTTGCTGGGGTGATGGGAATGAGGCACAAGAACCTTCCAGATGGACAGAAATGTTCTGTTAATTTATCTAGGTGCTGATGGAACAGGGCTATTTTCACTCTGAAAAATTTATGTAACTGCTGCTTTAGAATAAATATCTAAACATACATGCTCAAAATATATATGCTCAAGAAGCAAGCAAGCATATATGTAAGCATATATACTGAAACTATAATTTAATATTTTAAATAGAAGATTAATCACAATTGTTTTAGACTTCCCCACTGTGGGACCAAAGGATCTCTCTGTATCACGCCTATAGATATCTATAAGTCAACTTAATAGAATCAATAAATGACAACCCCACCCTCTTGTGCCCACAGATTCTGATCTGGGTCACGTGAATTAAAGCTAAGGAATCATTTTCTTTTTAATAAGCTGCTGCAAAAGAGTCTGATCCAACTGGACTATGAACCTCACTTTGAGAAAATGCATTTGAAATGATCTCTGTAAACTCTTAACTTCACTTTCTTCTTCATCAATCTCATCTTCAGGAGGCTTATAAAGGTATCTATCAGCACTAGCACAGAGGAAACAGTAAGAAAGCAACAAGTAAATTACGAGAAGCTGCAAAAGCTAACTGCTCTGGGGCAGGATTTACCTTTGAGTAGAGAAAAACTATATATGCACATAAAAATTGAAGTGAGAGTCAGTGGTTATGGACACAAAAAGCTTTCTGGGCAATCCTCACAGATGCACCCACAAATGTGTACATCAAGGATTTTTCTTTTTATATTCTCTGCTAAGAAGGAATCAAGATAAAATAAATGATGCTGCAAGTTAAATATTCTTTAGAAAACTAGCAGAATGAAGGTTAGAAATGACTGTAACATGCTTGGACATACAGTACATTTTTCACCACAAACTCTAAAAACAGTGTTTCACTCCTGGGACTAGAATTAAGTAAAGGAACAATTTGGTTCAAGCTTATTTGGCTCCGAAAGTATTTTAATCTGCTTTCACTCCAGCTCAAAATTCTGGACTGATATACTTTGGTGTTGGTTCAAATTGCTTCAAAGAGAAATTCTTTGAAAACCCTTTAGCTTAATTTGAAATTCATTTTCAAAATAATAAACTAATACTTAAATCCAATTTCCAGTTTAAAAACTAAATGAAAGCACATTTCAGTTTTATTCTTAGTTTTCATAGAAATCCCTGTTAAAACAATTTGTAGCCTCTCCAGCATTAAAGTAACATCAAATGATCCATTCGTTTCCTTGGTCCTTACAAGACAAAGTTAACATCTCTGTCCAAGACTTATTTTCAGCTATACCTTAAATCAAAATACTGTGTTAGCTACACTTGAAAGCTTCCACACACTACAGCCAGCTGTCACCCAGCCCTGGCAGACTGCAGCCCTGACAAAAATGCAAGTTCCATTTAGCCAGATCTCCTCTTTTTTTTTTTTTTTTTTTTTAAAGAGAAGTTAGGCATCCAGCTTTTTATATGTTTCTTGATTTTTAAATATTGACAAATTTCAACTTGTAAAAACTTTTTTTCTTTTTGTAATTTTAGGGAAGGGTCTATAGCATGTTCAGGGTCTCACTACCAGATCCGACTCAGTAGTGATTCTCCTGTTTACAGCCCCCCAAGAGCTGGGATTACAGGCGCACCACCACGCCCAGTCTCAATTGCCATCTCAGTGCGCCCTGGGGGTGAGGCCAGCACAGAGGCCCTGGGCCTGCTTGCAGGTGTTTTAATCCACTGAACTATTTCACCGACCCTTAAAAACTATTATATGGGCCAAGCATTCTACGTCTGTGAACTGTCTTTTGCAATTTCTAGCCTGCATCATTTTGTAAATTAAGATGGTCTAAAACTTCTATAGGTGCAAAATCTGAGCTTTGGTAAATATTCAGCTTTCCACACAATACAAATGTCAGAAAAAGTAGTTGACACAAATCCTAGTCTTAAAACAAGTCACAATTTCATCATTATGCTTACATATTTAAAACAGAGTCCACAAGATAGCTCAGTGGATTAAAGCACCTTCTTAGGCAGAGCACAGCAGCCCAGGTTAGATGGGCCTGCCATGCCAGCCCTGCCCCCAGGGTGATTGAGAGTAGGCGTGGTGGTATGCGCCTATAATCCCAGAGCTTGGGAAACTGAAAACAGGAGAATCACTAGGAGTCCAATCTACATAGTGAGACCCTATAGGCCCTGTATTAAATACATTAAAATAAATAAATAAATGAATAAATATTTAAAACTACATATTGCTATATAAAACAGAAACACACTAAGCCATTTAACTTATGTTGTAGTCTAACTCCCATTAATTCACATCTACCAAGAACAGTCAAACTATTGGTCAGAAATGGCATTTCTCTGACTATAAAAAAAAACATCATAATATATTTTTTGCTTCCCCAAAATTAGTCAATTGAGCTTTCTCCATAAAATTTGCAGGAAAGAGAATGATGAAGTGTCATGGTAATTTCCTCCAAAACCATTAGTTTGGAAAATTTCACCTATAACTTTACTTAATGATGAACTGTCTTTATCAAAGAGATCACAGAAAATAAGGTTTTATGTTTGAAACTGGTAGCTAATAATAACAACAACAACAAAAAATGTTGATGAACACAGAACACACATAAAGATACAAAGAAGTTAGGGGAATCAATGTATGCAGAACATGAAAAAAATGTCAAAAAATAAGATAAATTTACAGAAATAGAAGAAATAAAAAACATTTATAGAAAAATGAGGCATGGCCTATAAACCAGAGAACCAGCCACCAAAAAGCAACAGTTGGTTTATGGTTGTATTTTTCTTTTGTTTTGTGTTTCTGGGGATTGAACCAAAGTCCTTCACACTAACCACTGACCTCTATCCCCATCCCTTCTTTGTATGTATGTGGAAAGTGTTTTGCTAAGTCACTAAGTTGCCAAAGCTGGGCTCCAACTTGTGATCTTCCTGCCGAGCCTCCCAGCATGCTGGGATTACCGGCATACCAGTTGGCTCTCATGTTCTTGATATGAACTTTACCAATCTCAAAACCATGGCATAAGGTACATAAAATAAAATAAGTAATAAATTTCAACAAAATTATGGCATTCAGAGGAACATTTATAAGAAGGAAAATCCTCAGGTAACCATATAAACAATAACAAGGAAGTGGTATGGTTTGAGTGTCTTCCAAGAATCCATTATGACTGAATTCTTGGTTGGTAGTGTGGCACTGTTAGGTGGTGGTGGAACTTTTGGGAAGAGAAGTCCTAGTGGGAGTGCCTTAGGTCATTGGGGTGTATCCTGAGAAGTGGTTCTCATGGGACCCTTTAGATAGTCTCAGAAACAGCTGCTACAAAAGCCTGAGTTTGGCCCCTTCCAACTCTCTTGGCCTCCTGGGCTGAGATGTGATCACTTACTCCAATACATATTCCTACCATTGCCATCTGCCACTCACCACGAGAGATCCTGACTAGAAGTATATCAATACAGGCGCCACGACATTGAATCTCCAATTCTGTAAGCTACATAAACTTTCTAAAGTTAGGAGCCAAGCCAAGAAGGGTAGCACATTCCAGTAATCACTGCATTCAGGCGGCTGAAGCAAAAGGATCACCATAAGTTATCAGCCTGGGTCACACAGTGGGTTGAAGACCAGCCTGTTATACATAGTGCAAACCTGTCTCTAAATAGGCAAACAAATAAATAAAATAGGTAAATATTTCATTATAAAAACAAAAAGGTAACTAACAACATTAATTAACTCAGATATCTATTCAAGTACACATGAACATCGCCATTGGTGGATCTGGGATTGATCCTTGCATCTACTCTCCCAGTTTGCCTATTCACCATTCATCTCTTTTAGATAGAGATGGGCTTGAAAGGTATAAATCTACCAATTATAATCCCTTTATTCAGTTGTGAATAAACAATGAGGTGAAACCTGGAAAAACTTGGGTTTCTATTAGTGTACTTTATTTAACTGAGTGAATCTCATTTTCCATATCTAAATAACTGGAAAATGTGAATAATAACAGAGATCTGCAACATGAAAATCACAAGAGAATTCTGGATTTCTCTGAAATTTTGGTATAGGATTGACCTAAAAAAATCTGTCATAGAACCACAGAAAACAAAGGCAAAGAGAAAGTAGGTAGATCATGCAGTATACTATCCATCTGGCAAGAAGTTATGGATTACATGTTAAAATATTTTCACGGAAGAGTCTGAGCATGGTGGCGCATACCTATAATCCCAGCACTGGGGAAGCTGAAAACAGGAGGATCAATACAAGTCCAAGCTATGCAGTGAGACCCTGTACCAAATACATAAATGAAAAAAAAAAAAAAATACTTCCAGGGAAGTTATATGCATATGATATGAACATACTGTATCCAAATACACAAGAAATGTGCAGTTCCCATCTAACAGAAGTGATTTACCATGATA
This sequence comes from Tympanoctomys barrerae, assembly GCA_002564285.1. Taxonomy (NCBI): domain Eukaryota; kingdom Metazoa; phylum Chordata; class Mammalia; order Rodentia; family Octodontidae; genus Tympanoctomys; species Tympanoctomys barrerae. Next base: position 6,223 of record NDGN011365567.1, on the reverse strand, counting down.
AATTTTCTTAAGTTCATGTTTTTTTTCTTTTAATGTATTTGGTACAGGGTCTTACTACGCAGCTCAGACTCGTAGTGATCCTCCTATCTCACCCTCCCTAGCACTGGGATTACAGGCCTGTGCCACCATACCCATCTCGATGACTGGCTCAGCATTTCTGGGGGTGGGGCTGGCACAGCATGTGGTGGTGGGGATCGAAACTTGGTCCCTGTGCTTCCCTAAGCAGGTGCTTAGTTTGCTGAGCTATCTCACCTGCCCTAAGTTCATAATTCTTTATGGGAACTGCGGGATATTTGCATTGAAAAAAACCCCAGAAATCTATTTTAATCCATGTGTCAAGAAAAAGGCATATAAAATGATTCTACAGTGGTGGTGCCTGTTTGTTTTTTTTTGTTTTGTTTTGTTTTTGTACCAGGGATCAAACTCAGGACCTTGTACTTGCGAGACAGGTACTTGAACTACTGAGCTATCTCCTTGGTTCTTAAGAGTTACTCTTTAAAACTGTCAAAAGAGGCTGGGAAGAGATAGTGCGTACCTGGCAAGTGTGAGGTTGTGAGTTTTTCAAGTACAAAAAAAAAAAAAAGCATGAATAAAACTCAGTCATAAGCCAGGTATAGTGGCATATGCCTATAATCCCAGCAGTCAGGAGACTGAGGCAGGAGGAGACCATTCCAAGTACAAGACTAGCATGAGCTACAAAGTGCACTCAAGGCCGGCTTGAACTGCATAGCAAGACCCTGTCTCAAAAAGACAAAAAAAAAAAAAAAAAAAGCACCTCAGTCATACAGGAACATTTTCACCCAAATACTGAGCAATTATAAATTAAGACATGTTTTATAGAGATATGTACTATTAATCATATTTGAGTATTTAGCCAACATTTATAAAGACTAGAAAGTTCAAGAATTAATGGACTTTAACTAATAAAGTTCAGCAGAGTTAGTCAGAAAATATTTTTATTAGGCCCAAATGAAGTATTTTTCATTCATTAATACAGAACCACAGGGCATACTTAGAAATCAGAGGCTCAATTATCTAAAAAGGGTTCCCAAAGAAATAAAAAACTTTCCATTTCATTCTGTAACTGCTCCTTAACAACAGAAACTATTCTTTCTTTCTTGGCATTCTCTCTTTTCTCTTCCTCAGGACATACTTACAGATGCACTGGCTGCTTTAGAAACATACTAAAAGTTCTTGCTGTAGCTGATCAAAGTTGGAATGCCTGGGGAAATTACTCAACCTAGACAGCCCAGAATTGGACATAGCCAAGTAGTTACCGTGCTCTACTTTTAACACGTGTTAAAGTAATATTTTAACTATCCTGAATGTAAGCTGAGAGAACACTGCTTGCGTCACACTCTGAATGCGTGCGTCAAATACAGTTTGAGAATACCATGCTGAAGTATCTGTGACAGTTCATTTTTTTAACTGTCCAATTATATAAAAGAAAATGTATTTTTCTAAAAAGCTTATAGAAAAGTACATGTAATAACAAAACCATTCTATAACCTTAAAGTGGTTAATATCTTTTCTGGACATGTGAAAAAATGAAAGAAATGCTGCTATTTGTTCATTCTACCCATTGATGATTTGGCGTAAAGTATGCTATCAAAACACAGAAGCACATTTGTCTCTTTAATTTACTTCTGAAAATACATGGGTTTTTTTCTTTTCTCTTTTTTTTTTGGCAGAACCTGGGATTGAACTCAGGCCCTTGCACTTGCCAGGGAAGCACTTATTCATTCCACTGAGCCATCTCCCCGACCCCTGAAAATACAGTCTTAAAAGCCTTGCTTACATCCTTACTATTAGTAAGCTAATTTACAAATGTGCCACAATTAAGCAGAAAAAAATGACATCATAGCAGTTTATTTTCACTTTTTTATTTGAAAGCCAAAGAACTGCAATACAAAGAGTTACCTGTCAAATTTAACACAATTCTCTAAAATAAAATACTGGCTTCAAAAGATTTTCACATCTAAATAGTTTTAAAGGTCTTTTTTTTGGGGGGGGGGTTGGTTTTTTTGGTTTTTTTTTTTTAATTCTTTATGATGTTCAGGAAGAGGTTAGCACACATGGTACCTGAAATTGTCCTTTCCACATGAGCTACAATAGAAAAGACAAATGTTGCTATTTCTGCAGGGCCGCCAAATTGGCAGCTGCTTATACTTCCCTTCAACTTAAGTAATTGTTCCTCTTAACCACATTGACAATAATGAAGTATCACTCAAAAAGACCCCAACAGACCATGGAATTACAATGATTTAAACCATCTTTCTGTCATATGAAATGGTCAGCATGGGTATTAGGAATTTTTAAGTCCTCTTAATTATTCTTTACATTAAAAAGACTTCCAACTCCCTAGAAAATGTTAACATCTTCACTGAACTCTAGGAGAGGGAAGCATAACTGACTTCCCTACTTCTGAATTTCCTGTGAAGCCCAATGTGTTACAGTGTTGATACCCTGCACCTGCATCGCCTGAGCTGTCACAAAATGTGTGCACCGTGCAGGAAGCTGGATCCTGAAAGAGAACGACTGCTGGTGAAAGCTGCTCGGTGGTGGCAATGGCCGAAGAACTTTTTTGTCAATGGGAATGTCTAGGACTCAATTTTAAATTGTGTTCTAATAGTGATGCACAATTCTTCATTATTCTAACACAGGGTAAAGCCAGTCACCAACATAAAACTCAGGTGGACGAATGGATGGCTAGACAGAAAGATGCACAGACACAAAATAGAAAACATTTCAGAAGTATTCTGCTCCACTGTTAAGCAAGTTTAGAATATAATGTTGATGGAATTATTAAAAATTATTCCTTTTTTTGGCGGAACTGGGGATTGAACTCAGGCCCTTGCACTTGCCAGGGAAGCACTTATTCCACTGAGCCATCTCCCCAGCCCCTAAGAATTATTCTTAAGAGTTTCTTTCTCATCATTCTTCTCCAGATTCGGAATAAAGACTTAGATTTGAGAGATGCACAAAACTTAAAAATCAAAAATCAGTCTTTAAATATCCTGGTATCAGCCTATGATTTTGCTGAACACAAAAATCTTCTTATTCTAGTCCCTTCATTACAAAAGTAAAACAATAAAAAGAGAAAAGTAGTTGTTAGACTATAAAACTGATGTCTCACATGATGTAGATCCAAACAAACACAAACAGAATGATTTTTAAAATCACATTATAAATCCTAGGACCAACAAATCTATGCAAGTCCCTTTTGTGTGGCATCAATACAAATGGAGGGCTAAATGATATTTTACACTCAGAAGTCTAAAAGTCTGATTTGCCCCAAATAGTCAAAACAGAACATTATTACCACCTCTACCATATTACCATTTTTTGCTTTACACAACTCAAACTAAATTCCAAAATGTAGTATATTCTTGAAAGTAACAACTCCCAGAGTAAATAAAAGCTCACACAAAAAGCTACCCTTCCCTAGGACCCGCCAAGGCTGCTCTTAGACCAAATCCCCTGCCACATACAGCCAAGATTAATCAAGAAATAGGCTGCGAAAGACTGGAATAACTTTACCCATCAGTCCAAAGTAGAGCACGACAAGCTCTGTACTTAAGTGTTTTCACTTAGTCAAAAGCTAATACATAGCCAGGCGTGGTGGCTCATGCCTGTAATCCCAGCACTCAAGAGGCTGAGGCATGAGAATCATTGCAAATTCAAGACCAGCCTGTGATAAAAAGTGAGCTCAAGGCTTGCCTAAACCACACTGTGAGACTCTGTCTCAAAAAAGACAAAAAAAAAAAAAAAAGCTAATACATGTTTTTGGTGCAGTAAAAAATTATTCTTAATACAGTAAATGAGTCTGTTTTTTCTTTAACCTTAAAAAATAAAAAGAAAGAAAAAAACCCACTCTTTTCCACAAAGTAAGTACTTTGTGCTACAAAACACATTTCATTTCTAGGGTGTTAGAAAAAGAGCAGATGTATCCAAGGTCTAAACACAATCAGTAAGTTCCAAGTTGCCCCTTAGTACTAAAGGCAAGAATCAGAATCAGTACTTGGAAAAAAAAAAAGTGTTTTAAAAGAGCATAACTTACTTTTACTGTCCCAAGCTAACTGGCTCTGTCTGGTGCTTCTTTGTCTGCACATGGCCACCCACAGCCTGTCTTCTAATTAAATCAATGCTCTAGCAGCAGAACAAGCAAACAAGTTGCCTCCCATCTGTGTACAGCTCTTCAGAACACACTTCCCTTGGTCAGAAGGTGGAAATTCTTGGGAGAGGTGATTTTCTCTGCCTCTGCACAAGAAGAACATGGACACCTGGCTGGACACAATTCCATTAAGTGTAACTGTGTGTATATACCTCAAAAAAATAAAACAAAAAAATGCAGAGAAACATAAAGACTCCATAAACAGCTGGGATACACAGCAATATTGAAGCACCACTGGAGATGCTGCAAAACAGGCAGGCAAATACGGTGTCCAAAATAATCAACTTTTTTAGAAAAGGAAAAAGAACATCTAATTTCAAACTCTATGCAATGAAAATATTGTAAGCACTAAAAAAAAAAAGGCAAATCCTCTACTTCACATATGTAGGATTTACTAACTCCATATTACAAATACATAAAAGATGCTATCAATGAAAACAAACACTGAGACTTTCAAGGATGCCCAACCTAAAATTAGATTCCCAACCATATTACGATTTATGAGCTGTTACATACAGCTAAGTGCAACAAGGTGAATCTAAAATGTGCTCAGCCCTGCAAGGTGCAGGGAAGGAAACAAGGGATCACTGAGATACTCAGCACCTCTCTGCTTAGGGAATGATGATTTCTACAAACAAAGCTATGCAAGAGAATGGATATGGTCATTTATTTACTTAATTTTAACTTTCCAAATAAACAAAAATGATGACCTTAACACAGATGCCCCCTCTTTACTGCAACTAAGCCAAAATATGGAGAAAGGTAGGGAACAGACAGCATAAAGGATCTGCTCCCTGAGGAACCCACAGTCAAACCTGTTCGAAGTTTGGTGAAGCAAAGGGAGGCTACATCAGCCTTCCTCAACATTCTCTTCCTACACAGCCATATTCCAGCAGCAAGCTGCATCACCTCTATGATCACTAAGTATTTCAAGGTCTTCCAGGCTACAGGAATTCTTTCTAGCCCCCTGAAGCACAGAGAAAACTACAGACACAAGTACAAATCACAGGGGAGGAATGTGGCCAAGTCCTGCAACTGAACAGAGGCCCAGGCGAGGGCCCACCCACAATGGACTATTCAACAATGACATTCTGCAGATTCTGTGTTAAAGAACTGTATGTGGAGTTGGCTGTGCATACAAGAGAACACAGAAGTCCAGACAAATATACAGCAATATTATATTTAAAAGCCTAAATACAATAATACAAATACCTACTTTTTTTCTCTTCTACGCCAAAGTATCAGTCATTTAGATACTGCTTCTTAAGGGACATTTCTTAGAATTCATAAGCAAGCAATATATCGCATTATATAAAAATCCAAAGACAATGGACGCAGAATGATAAAAGAATTGTATGCACAATATAATCAGTTCTATAAACACAAAAACATTTGGACAATAAATCAGTTTCAACCACGAATTATGGTCTCTCTTGACCACAGTGAGGCTTCAAGAAAGAATCAAGTCAATCAATGTAAGTTCAACAAATCTTTTGGTTTTTTATTTGTTTGCAGTACTAGGCATAGAACCCTGGAATTTGTACATGCTAAGCATGTGCTCTACACTGAGCTACATCTTCCATACAACTGAACGTATTTAACAAAGAAGCCTCCGAAATTTGTCTTTCACTCTATGAAGTTTACAATCTGGTCCTATCATTATTTAGTATGCAGATTTTTATCTATCATAATAACCAGTTTCAAAATGAACTGACCAAAATGTATCAATGGTTGCAATAAGATCATCAAAATTTCTTCCAGACTCATCAGTTTACTCACACAAAATTATAAATAACCTTCCAAAAGTCTGTCATTCATATTTCACCTATTATTCTTTATTAAACCTTTTTAAACCAGGTTTTGGTACTTTCTTTAGAAAAATGTCAATCTGCAAAAGGAGTTTCAGTATTTCATATGTGGTTCATTTTCAATCCAAGCCCATAAAATACTTTCTACTTTAGGATCAATCCTAACAAAATGGTGGCATCATGACTCACCTAGATCCATATCCAATTTCCCCAAAGAAATTCACATCAGAAACTGTGCCAT
>NDGN011365566.1:0-14280 GCA_002564285.1 Tympanoctomys barrerae | reverse complement strand
ATTGAATTCAGGACCCTGCACTTGCCAGGCAAGCACTTAGTCTACTGAGCTATCTCCCCAGCCTAGTTTCTGAGTTTATTTTATTTTTAAAAATTATTTATTTATTTATTTATTTATTTATTTATTTATTTATTTATTGTAGAACTGGGGATTAAACTCAGGCCCTTGCGCTTGCCAGACAAGTGCTTATTCTACCGAGCCATCTCTCCAGCCCTGAGAGTAGAAATCTTTTGGGTTGATGCTATCTTTGCCACAGCTTGGGCTTAGAAGGTCTCATCTATTTTGGGCTAGTTGTGCTATTTGTCCTGGCTGAGAGTACACTTGTTTCTTATCATCTCCTGGATTCTTCAGATTACTGCCAGTTTAGAGTTTATAAGGTATGGCTCCCCAAACCATTCTAAGGTATCAGATTCAATAGATTTGCTGTTTGACTTAAATCAAAGGCTCCATAATTAGGGAACAAGGTAACCTGCCAGCTTCTAGGCAATTAGAAGATTAGACTCCCTATACATTTTCCTCAATCTGCTTAGACAAAAGGCATTTTGTTACCATATAAATCTTTCATGCTATGCTTGCAGCAGCAATGGCAAGGAATACTGAAATTTAGTAGAATGCTCACACCAGGCTCCAGAGGGGCAGGCACAGCAATGGCCTTTGTGGGCACAGCTGGCAAAGCACTAGTGACAAGGGCTTGAGTGACAAGGAGCACTTGTACAGCTACTAACAAGATGCCCATGCCATGTGGTGGCTGGACCACAGTCCGTGGGACAGGGAGGCAAGAAACTGTATTGTTTTCCCTGGTCTATTTTAGACAGGTAAATCTAGGAGGAAGAGATTGATAGTTGGATTTCAGGGCTAAAACATCTGAGTTCTTAGAAAAAGATTTTCTCTTGAAACGCAAAGCCATGCTTGTCCAAGCAGTGCCAAGGCACCACAGAGGCATGTGTGTAGTGGTTTCAAATCAATCAAGAACAGACTCTACTGTATGATGCAGTGGTTTATCTACAAGTTCAAAACAATTCCCAGAGTGACTTTTGCCCACAAAATCATTGACAGGATTATGTTTATGAGGTTCAGAGACAGGAACTCAGCAATAACCAAGCTCTCCAGAGCACGTAACTGAGAGACAGTGATAGAGGTTTTACCAGCAATTGAATCAGCCAAACCACAGAGCAAACACAAATAAGTATCTACTTTGTGTAGCTACCACGAGGGTAAGTGCTCTCAGAGGGTGTGAGTGAGGCAGGAATCTGAAGACTGGCGAACCCCACATGGCACAATGAAAAATGAATGCCAGGCTCATGGGGGATGTTCTAGAAGTCTGTAAAACTGTGTTGCTGATGTTTTAGGCTCGTTTGTGTCTCTTAAGCACCATACTGACTCTGTCCTTATGTAGTTGGCATTAGCTAGCTTTCTCCTTGCTGGGACACAATGCCTGCCACCTGTAGCTCAAAGGATGGATGAGAGGTTTAATTTGGCTTACTGTTTCAGGGCCTTCAGTCCATGATCAGCTGGCTCTATGGCAGAAATGTCATGATAGATCAGGGATGCTCAGTTTATGTTGTCTGGGAAGCAGAACAGAGGAACAGTGCCCATGAGAGAGGCAAAAGGGGATACCACTGTGCCCTCTCAGACACGCCCATTATGTGCTTTACTAATTCCTTGGGCAGATCCACAAACAAATTTAATTTATGACCCACTTCTGTCACATATTCTTGCTGTGTGAAACTTGATCTGTATTGGCCAGGAGTATTTCCTTTTGTATTGTTCCCCTCCCATCTTGTGTCTGAAGTCCATATACGACCCTCACAGAGGTCCTTGACTCAAAAAGTGCTGAAGAGCCATTGGTGTGCGTGAATGTGATACTGAAAAAGGGAGGAATCACATTTTAATTTGCTTTATATTAAAATTTATTCTTTCATTCAATCCTCAGCCAACCTAGAAAGAGGTCATTTACTCTGGAATCATCGTATTCATGATGGTGAAGTGATTTGTCCAGGACCGCACCACTAGTAGGAGCCAGAGCTGGGCTTTATCCTGGATGTAAGGCCTAGATTTCCCCAGAATTTGGTGCAAAGGGTCAACAATCACAGGGCTGTCTGCATAGTGACCCAAATCATTGATTGGCAGACTGGTTTGTGAAGACAGTCATTGAATTTGGATGATGAAAATCTACTTAGAAAATACTCAATTTCTGTAGGCTTTGCAAACCCTCAAATCCTAAAGGGTCAACCCCGCTCTCTTTCATACTCAAAAGATCAGTAGAACTGCAATTCAGAGAGACAGCTCATCCTACTATTCAGCCTTAAGGAAGGAAGCTTGAGGCATGCTACAATGTGAGGGAATCCTGAAGAGTCTCTGCTAAGTGGAATAAGCCAGTTACAAAAAGATATACTGTATGGGTCCACTTACATGAGATGGAGAGTAGTGGGATTTGTAGATAGAAAGCAGAAAGGTAGCTATCAGGAGCTGAAGGAAAGGGATAAATGCAGCCAAATGCTTCCTGGGGACAAAGTCCCCATCTGGGAAGACGAAATTGTAGAGACTGGTTGTGCAACCATGTGTTTACTAAACACTAGAGAGCCACACATTGGAAAGTGGCTGAGTTTTTGTTTGCTTTTTTGAGACAGCATTTCACTGGACTTGAACTCACTGCAAAACACAGGCCGGCCTCAGACTTGCCCCAATCCTTCTACCTCAGCCTCCCAAGTTCTTAGGATCACAGGGGTGTGCCAACCACGCCTGGCTCAAAAGTGATTGAGTTTTATGTTATATGTATTTTACCACTAAAAAAACCAACCAAACAAACAAAACAACCAATTTTTAAACGATAGCTTGTTGGGCCGGGGAGATGGCTCAGTAGAATAAGCGCTTGCCTGGCAAGCGCAAGGGCCTGAGTTCAATCCCTGGTTCCGCAATAAATAAATAAATAAATAAATAAATAAATAAATAAATAAATAACAGCTTGTATGTGTACTTGTGGTGAGGTCCTGGAGATGCATGGTCCTGCTCCTGTGGCTCATGAGCTGTGCTTCAGAGGGAAGATCTGCTGCCTGAGCAGGCTAGTGGGGAGCCTCTCCCGGGTGAGCCTGGGCTCCTAGGTCTGCATTTGGCTTCCTGTAGAGGCCTAAGGCTCTGCCACAGAGGTCTGATGCAACTTGTCCTTACCTGCCAGTGGGTGGTCTGTCTGGGCTGAGCTAGGAACTGCTCACAATTAATTCCTCTATTAAATTCTATCATTCTCCCTTCTCATTAACAACTTACAAAGCAAAAACGGTAGCTTTTGCCCACCAAGGTGTATATGACAAGACTCCTAAGAGTCTCCAGTAGGAAAAAGTCCCTCCAGACTGCTTCTTTCCAGTAACCTACCCCCCCTTGTGTCTGGGACGTCTCCCCCAAACCATCCTACCCCTGGCAGGCCAGCACCACTGGGGCCTTCACCCAGACAGGAGCAAGGTCATCAAAATGAACTGCTGATTCTCTGAATTTAAAGCCCGAGATTATAAGAGCCCCACACGCAGGGCCACTCTGAATGAATTCAGAGCTGTGCGCGTGCCAGGAAGCCTGGATGCTTGGACGTATCACAGCAGTGACCTGGTGTTACTCCAACCCAAACAGATTTGTCACAGCAACACAGGCTTCCAGGATGACCAGAACAGCATTGTATGTGACAAACGAAGCCTCAGTCAGGACAAAGGGGGATCTTAGTAGTCATTCTGCTTTGGCTGCTGTACACCCAGGAAAAGCCAGGGGACTTCTTTTGTCTGGACAGGGCAAACAAAGGTGATTTATTTTGCCATGCACCGGCACCACATTCTTTGTGGTCAATCAATACAGGAAGGCTTGGCAGCCAGCAGCCCTCGCAGCCACCTTCTACTGAGGGACAGGAACTATTCTAGGTGCTAGGCACACATTGCCTAATTTAATCCTCTCCACAAAGCTGTGATGTAGGGATTATCCCCCACTGTAGCCATGTGGAAACCGAGATGCAAAGAGGTAAATGGCACTTGGCTAGTGAATGGTGGCATCAGAGACTAAAGTGCTACCAAAGCTCAGCTTACTCAGCTGACTGCTCACCCCAGCACATACTGCTCCCAGCATCTAAAAAGCCAAAGCAGTCTGCTCCTCGGGCCCTGTCTCACTCCTCGGGCCCTTTACTTTCTCATTGCTGACACAATGCCTAACACCAACAACCCAACGGAGGCTTGTTTCAGCTCACAGTTTGTAGAGGTTTCGGTCCATGGACAGGAGAGGTTCTGTGAGCTGTTGCTCATGGCATGGCAGTAGGAAGCAGGGGGTTGGGGGTGGGGAGAGACAGAGAGACAGACAGAGACAGAGACAGATGGAGAGAGATCAATCAAGGGAGAAAGCTATTTCCTTGTAGGCCACATAACCTTAGCGATCTACCTCAGAAAAGGTTTCCCCTTCCCAAATCACATTTAGCTATAAATTCATTGGCGACTAATCCACCATTGAGCATTATGCCCCACCATCCAATCACCTCCCAAATGCCCCATCTATGAGTGCATGAGGTTTCTTTCTTGGTGGGGGTATCCAGATATAAAAGGCCTAAAAGGCCCTCTCTCTCTAGGCATGTTGATTGGAAAGGTCTAGAATGTTCTTAATGGGCAACAAATATGTATATCAAATGGGAAAAAAATATATAAAAAGATTTAGATTCACAGAGGTTTTTTTTTTTTTTTAGAGCCACAGAAAATTCTTCTGCTTTAACATTAGAATGGTTATAATAAGCATTTTTTTTTTTTTTTCTTTCAGAACTGGGGATTGAACTCAGATCCTTGTGCTTGCCGGGGAAGCACTTATTCCACTGAGCCATCTCCTTGGCCCGCATTTTTTTTTATTTCTTAATGTATTTGGTACAGGGTCTCACTACACAGCTCAGCCTCATAGTGATGCTCCTGTTTTCAGCCTCCCCAGTCCTTGGATTGCAGACATGCACCACCATGCCTGGTCTCTGTGGCTAGCTCTGAGCACCTGGGGATGAGCCCTGCACAGCATGTGTTGCTGGAGAATAATAGGCATTTTTAAAAGTAAATCAGGATTAAAAAATGAAGATCAAGGTTTCTATGAATAATTAAACCTCTGATCTGCTCTCTTGACATATTGAGCCTGATTGAGNAGACAACTTCAGATGAGTGGCTCCTCCCTGCTGATGAATTCTAACCCCTGACACCTCCGCTCCTGTGTCCACGTGCCCCAGCCGGGGGCACCTGGCCTCTCTTTTCTAGAGAAGAGTTGACCGTTCCTGTGTCATGCACAGGCCAGCATGTGAGTGTGCTGATGTACTGTTAGCCAGCTATTTATCATGGCAACAAGTGCCTGAAAAATCAACTTAAAAGGAAGAGAGTGTCATTTGCCTTATGGTTTCAGAGGTTTCACGCCATGGTTTCTTGGCCCTGTTGCTAGTGAAGGCTCAATTCACGGAGGCAGCACAAGGGACAGGAGACGTGCTAGCCTCAGTGCAGCTGGGCAAAAGATGGCAAGGTGGCAGCAGGAGGCCACCACCCCCTTAAGTGCATCCTCCCGTGATCTAACGTCCTTCTGCTAGGCCTTGCCTCTCCATGTTCCCATCCTCCCCTAATAGCATCAGACTGATGACCAAGCTTTTAGGACAAGGGCCTTCTGGGAGATACCTAAGACTCAGCCATCACCACAGCTGCTAAGTGAGAAGCTCTCCAGCGTGGTGTGCACTCACCCAGAGTTCCCCTCACAGGCCCACCTGGACTCTGCTGAACCCCCGTGTGCCAGCTGGGCTGTGCCCTGATCTGCCAGCCCCAACTGACAGACACAGCCCTTGCCCGTCTCTCTACCCTTCAGATCACACTTGCCATTGATATTTGAGGCAGAATCCAAACACTGGTTTAGAAAACCTAGTTTTTGAATGTCCCCAGTTTCAAATTCTAGTTTTATTTTTGGGTCATAGGTCACTGTGGCTATGCCATTGGAGCCTCAGTTCTCAGTTCCTGGGGACAGTTTGTGAGCAAAATCATAAACTAAAAACTGAAGAGGCCAGAATTTAAGAAAGGAATGGAGAGAAAGGAGCTGAGAGCAAAGGGAGTACAAAACTACCTCAGGCTGAGGCAAAACTGATGCTTCATCCATTAATCCATTTGTTTCCAACAGGTATTTATTGAGGACCTACTATGTGCTAAGGCTCTATGTACTAGAGATAGTCGTGTGTCAGTCAGTTTCCCAGCAGAGACAGTGGCTCCATAAAAGTTAACCAAGGGGCTATTTATAAAGGTGTAACCAGAGCTATAGTGGGTGACAGGAGACCCAAAAGATCACTAGCAGGAAGCTATTACCACTGCCAAGCCAGGCGCATAAGGGGAGATGACAGCTAAAGAAACCAGGCAGAGAAGGCACCTGAAGGAAGGGGCGTCTAGACAGCAGCTCTGGCTGTTGGTGGAGGAGCACAGTTACTGCTCAGTATTGGGGTATCTGGGGAAGTAAACACTTAGAATGATGCACCCCAATCAGAGCCAGAAGGCAAAGGCATCCAAAGATTCCCTTGGAGGTTTAAGAACTGCAGCGCAAAGGAGGGTAGAGAAGAGTAGACCCTGGGCTGTGGCTGTGGGAAGGCAGAGAAGACCCAGCAGAAGTGACACAAGCAGCAGGGGACCATGGGCCTGAGTCTGCCAGTGTTTGGCACCAGGGCACAGTGCAAGGATGAGCTGCACCTTCCGTGAGCAAAGGCTGTCAGGTCAGGAATGAAGTTGTCAGCGGAGCTGGGAGGGCCCATGACTGAGCCTCAAGGAATCCGAAGTCACCCAGTTCCTCTGCAGTCAGCGGCCCTCCCAGGGCTGGGCAGGATGCTGTCTACCTTGCTGCTTTGATCCTGGTGCTGATTGGTGCGTCCTACATCAGCAGTTTCCCGAACCCAAGTTCTCACTGACCACCCTCCCCCAGGGTAAGTGAGACAATAGAGGGAAATTCTTTCCATGAAGAAAAAGCAGCTATTTTCAAGCCCACATGGGGACTGACTATAAACAATGAAAAGTTAATTTCCAAAACATACTTATTCAGTAAAGTAGATCCTTCAAGGAGTCTCCCCCAAGCAGCACTTTGTTGGCCTGTTTTGTAGCTCATGTACATTTGAAAGCAATAAAATTGTAACTTTAACGACATTTATAAACTTTTAAACATTTTTTCCCCCTGAAATCCTCTCCAATCAGCCTCATCAGCTGAGATTTCCCTGAAAACACAGGGAAGTGTATTAGACTAGGCACTGGGGACAGGACTCAACCTTATTAAGAGAAGGTCTTGACTTGTCTTCTTTTTGTAGTTTTGAGTTTCCTTTGGAAGTGTAGAGAAGGTAAAAAAGGTCAGAGGACAGGGATTTTGGGTTTGGTTATTTTGTTTTGTTTTGAGACAGGGTCTCTCACTAAGAAGTTCAGGCTGGCCTTGAACTCATGAAAGTCCTCCTGCCTCACTTACCTGAGTGCTGGGATTACAGGTGTGCATACCAAGCCTGACTAGGATAGGAGTGTTGAAGGTGTAACTCTGCTATTTAATGGAAAGGGAGGTGGAAGGAAATAGCGGGAAGAGCATTCACTTTGGAGATAGACGTGAGTTTGAGTCCCACTTAGGTCACTTCTGGGAAATTACTATTTAACATCCTTTGTCTCCCTGTGCCTATCTCTAATGTGAGAACAGTGCTGGACACTTCCTTGGGCTGTCTGGGGTAAATGGAGTGAAGAATGCCGGGCGGCTGAAATGGTTTGGTGTCCTCAACAAGGTGGTCAGTTCTGCTTTCTTTCCGAAAGTCAGGGTGCAGGATCCTGGGAGAGCACTAGCATTGCGCAGAGGCCCCTGGTTTGGGAAGATGTCTGCAAAGTTTCCTGGGGATTCTATGACAAAGTACCACAAATTGGGTGGCTTAGAAACAGATGAGCATCGTCTCACCACTTTGGAGGTTAGAAACGTGGAGTGTAATGTTGGCTGGGGGTTCCTCCTGAGGGTAGTGAGGAAGAATCTGTCCTAAGCCTCTTGCCAGCTTCTGGTGGCCTTGAAACTCCTTGGTTTGTTGGGGACATTCTCCCCATACCCACAGGTCATCTTCCTTTCATAGATACCCACCCTTGTCCAAATTTCATTTTTTATAAGAATACCAGTCATACTGAACTAGGGTTCACCCCAAAGACCTTTTCATAACTCAGTCATCTGCAAAGTCCCTTTTCTAAATAAGGTCATATTTGTAGGTACAGTTGGGGTTAGCGCCCTGGTGCCTTTTTGGGAACCCATTTCAGCCTGTACCAGAAGCCAGCAGCATTTTACCACCAGAGATGGAAAAACCACGTATTTCTTCCCACACATTTGTGTGACTCATTTTAAACAATTCTCTCCCTCTGTGTCCTCTTGGCCACACCTTGAATTGCATTCTGGTCAGCAGGATATAAGTATAAAGATAAGGGATGGGGGGGCAGGGTCAAAGGTCATGTTAGGCAAACAACATGTGTGCTTCCTAGCACGTGGGTAGGAGAAGAACTGTGGAATGCAAAGCAACTAAAGCAGCCTCAGTTCTTTTTTCTTTCCAAATGGCAAGGGGCTCAGGAGCCTCGGAGACCACTATGAACAGGAAGAAGCCCCCATTTGGAAGGAGACTAGCAGGGATTGCATTGTTTTCCTGGGGCTAGAAGTGTATTCATGTATAAGTTAAATATTTAATAATATCCACATGGTGGGATTGTTGGGAAAATCAAGTTAGGTAAATTAAAGAAAGTGCTTAATCTAGTGCCTGATACCTAGTACATATTTAACAATGTTACATATTTAGTTTTTGCAAATGTTTTATTAACTCATGTTGGAATACTCAGCAAATATGTACAATAATAATAATTACTGCAGAAAACATTTATTAGCTTGTTAGCGTAAGGCATTGTCTGTTTGCTCCATATCATCTAATTATATTTCTGCAACCACTCCTGTAAAGTAGACATTATGATTTCTTTTTTATAACTATAGAAACTGAGGCCTAGGAAGGCTAAGGACGTCACTCGCAGGTCTCTGCTCATCTCTGATGTAGAAGAATTTGGAACTTCTTGGCAAAGCCTACACTGCCTCCCTGAGCTACTCTGCCTCCTTGTGCGGTACTAGGCATTGCACCCTGGGCTTTCACGCTGAACCACATCCCTAGCCTTTCTTACTCTTCTTTTGGGATAGGTTTTCACCAATTTGCTAAGTTGCCCAGGGTGTGTTCAGAGTTTTAGTCCCTCCATATCAGCTTTCCAGAGTGTTGGGATTACACGTGTGTGATACCATCCTGGCTTAACTCTGCCTCTTTTAACTGCAACATAATTTAAATTCCAACTTGATCATGTAGCCAAGAGATTGACACCAGACTTTCCAACTGAATGCAAATAGATTAGATGTGTTCAGATATTGATCCCTTTGATTCTTGGGGAGGACTTGGTTGTGTTGGAAGTAGCCAAAAGCCTGGAGCTATTTCTCATGTGTATCCTGTAATATAGATTACCTGTTGCAGTTACTGGGAGAAGGAAACGTGGCCAGGGGCTAAAGTGGCAGCAGTGAGCTACAGGGAGGACTTGTTCGGCATAATCTGAGTGACTGCAAGAGTGGCTTCAGAAGACAATGTCCCAGCAGTGGTCCCCAGGAACAGGTCCTATGGCATGCCTGTGGCAGTAGTTGGCAAAGTTTTTGGGGTGCCAGACAGAGGTCTGAGGAGGTGAAGTAGGACGTAGAATGGGACTGGCATCAGGCAGGGCTTGATCAGAGAAGCAGAACCACAAGCAGGAGCTCATTATAGGTTATCAGCTGCAATGTAATCGTGGGAACTGATGGAGAAATCTCTGCAAGGCTGTTGCCTGTGAGTCTGAAGTTGGGCCTGAAATTTTTATAGGTCACATGTTGGCAATAAGCAAGCCAAGCTAGGTAGGAAGCACAAATGGGCAAGACCAAAGGGGAATCCATGAGGAAGGAAACTCAAAGGCAAGCAGGACTCACATTTATTTCCTGCCACCTTCAGCCCCAGGGACCTAGGGAAGGAGCTTGAGAGCCGTGCCCTTGCTGTGGCTGCTCAGGTGCCGGCCTTTGACCTGAGGAAGCCAAAAGTGTGAGTTTGTGGGAGCTGGAGGAACTGCAGAGCTGCACAGGGCAGCCACCACAGGCAGGCGTACTCTGAGCTGCAGAGCACCGCAGGTGGCCTCGCCATCATGCCTGCCTTTCACACACTGCAGAATTTTCTTGTGAGGACATCTACCCTGAACCCTTCAGGGAGGAGATTTGGGGAAATGCAGTTCCACGTGGGCTGTGGAACAGGATTCGACTGCAGAGCTGCAACTTGATTCTATAAGCAGTAGAAACAGGAGGCCTCACTGAAGGCTCTGATTTATGGAACGGATGCGTGCATTAAGGAAGATTTTCTATTATAGAAAATGAGTTGGAGGAATATGAACACATAGAGAGTGTAGTTCAAAACTTGTGATAGTCCAAGTATGAGAATGCAGAGGCCAAGAAGGGAACGAGTTGGAGCCAGATCCTAGAAACATGCAAGATTTCTGATTGGAGATCAAAGGGCAAGAACACCCAGAATGGTCTTGAGGTGCTCACCCAGGAAATGAGAGTTGGGGTCCCAGAAGTAAAGTTACTCTATTGCTATCCTGTTTTAATAGCTTACTATGCTACCCCACTGAAATGCATTATAATAATCAGAGAATTTAAGTTTGTGATGTCTGAACAGTTGAAAACTATAAGGACAGGGAAGAAGGGAATGGAATGTGGGCAATGGGAAGGAGGAGATTCCCCTGAGCTGTTACTAAATTTGTTCTGGGGACACTTGTCTCATAGAGGGTAACTGGATCCAGAGGCTTTTGTTTGTTTGTCTGCTTGGAGACAAATGGACTCCTCTAAAAACTCCTTTAGTGCCTCTAAATTATTAGGTTGCCCAGCTAAGCTTGAAGTTACCTTTCTCCTGCCTCGGCCTCCCAGAGTCTAGGATTACAGGCATGCACCATGTTGGGCTTTACAAGTGTTTTATGACATTTTGCTATTTGAGAATCTGAGATAAGATCTATAAGAGACCGTTGATGTGACTGAGCTCCTTACACTAAGCTCCATCAGACCAAATTAAAATGAAGCTATTGATGCTAAAGCTCCGTGTGACCACGACAAAGTTATCTGATCTGCTGAAGGATCAGAGAAGAGATACTAGCCAAACCCCAAAGCCCCAAGCAGGCCTGTTTCATCTGGCATACTGAATACTGAATAAGTTCTCTCTATCTTAAGGATTCCAAGGAAAGTGATGAAAATCACCTTATGCTAACTAATCCACTTTATTTTACTGGGAATTGAACCCAGAGCCCATGCACTGAGTTATATCCCCAGTCACCACCCCTGTTTTGAGACAGGGTCTCTCTCAGTCAATTTAACCTAAGTTTCTCAGGTTACACTTAAACTTGCAGTCCTCCTGCCTTAGCCCCCCATTAATACCTTTGCGTTAGTGCTGTTTTCTCGTTCTTAAAAAACTGACTGTTCTGTCATGCCTGGCATGGCACCTTGCTATTTTTAGAGCAGGTGCTGCCTGATTCATGAACTACAAATAAAAATCAATTAGGTCACTTAACTAAATTCATTGCAATTTTATCTTTGACAGAAGATGTAAAAGTTTGGAGAGAAGGGGCTACAATTTTCATCACTTTTCAAGGGGATTTGGTTTCTACAAAGATGAAGCGTCTTTCTCCGAAAGGAACATATTGAGTGGTTCCTATCTTAGGTCATGCTCCGTTCATTCTCTGTCCAGTTTTGATTTGGGGCCTGGGATTGGGAGGCACAGAACAAGAGCAAGCTGAGTCTAGGAAGCACTGGATAATGACCTCTAGACAGAGCAAGGGCCAGCTTCTGAGAGTTTCCTCTTCTTTTCTCTCCAACTAGTTGAAAATAGTAAATAAGCAGAAAGGGCAAAGCCTGTCCAGGCCCAGGCTGCTGCAAGGGTTATTCTTTTGTTTGTACCATATGAGGCCATGACCAATAGATGTTAGGTACTTTCAGGAGACCAATTGATTGAGGGATTCTTTCCAAAATGTTTCATTAGGGTTTAAAATGAAAGCCATCTAAAAACAAGCAAATTAACCTTTCAGATATTGTTTCCTCCTTCTGAGTATAATTTCCTGTACCAAGCTTGCTGATGGGCCTGTTTCCCCGGAGCCCACTTCACGCTGTGCACTAACCAATTGCAGGAATGGGAGATCAATTCCCACAGGATACTTCTGGCTTCCTAGTGTGCAAATCCATTTCCTAGTTGTGCCCCCTGCCCAGCCCCCTACATGCTTTAGGCAGAGCCCTAAAGAATCTGGAGCGGAGAGATGTTTCCTGTCCTGTGCTTCTGGCAGCAGGATGAAGCTGCATAGCCTGCTTGGCAGGTCAGACACGCTTACGGGAATTGAACCCTGAATGAATGACACAGAAAGGATAAATGATGAGATCTGATCTATGGCTGTGGCAGTGGTTTAGCAATGACAGTGGTGTGGCTGCAGTGTCCACTGTAGAGGCTGTGTGAGTGTTGTCATTGGTGGAGCCTGGTAGCTGCTCTCTACTGCCCCACCTCCCAGGGCCCTTAAGTCATGCTTTGCCAGTGCTCCTGTCCATGTGGCAGTGACCCGATTGTCTTCCCACAGAGGCCTTTTTGCATAAATGTACCAGATTTAGTCTCTATTGCTTGCAGTTGGAATTCTGAGCATATAGAAAAAGTCTCCAGTGTCCTCTGAATCACATTTATCATGTAGCATAGGTGGAAATGAAACCCCCAGCCCTTGAAATGTCTCCTGTAATGGTTAATTTTGTCTGTCTACTTGCCTGGGCCACAGATATTTGATTAAATACTCATCTGAGTGTTTTGATAAGGGTTTTTTTTTTTTTTCGATGAGAATAACATTTAAATCTTCAGACTGAATAAAGTAGACTGTCTTCTGGCTTTGTCAGTTCAGGCTGATATAACAAATACCATAGTGTGTGTGGCTTGTAACCGTACAAATGTACTGGGGCCTGGAAGTGCAAAATCAGCGTAGCAGCAGGGTGAGCTTCTGGCATGGGCCCCCTTCTAGGCTGGACATTGCCAACTTCTTATGTCCTCATGTGGTACAAAGAGGAGCCAGAGGGCTCTCTGAGATCTCTTTTATAAAGGCACTAATATCACAAATGAAGAATCTACCTTCATGGCCTAAAGGCCCTCCAAAGGCCCCGCCATGTATATAATTTTTGAGAGGACATAAACATTCACTAAGTACATAACATATTCTCTATGTAGGTGGGTCCCATCCATAAGTTGAAGACCCAAACTAACTTGAAAAAAAAAAAAAAAACTGGCCCTCCTGCAAATAATAGAGAATTCTTCCTGCCTGCCTTCAGACTGGGACATTGGCTTTTTTATTGTTGTTGTTGTTCTTATCTGTGTACTGTAACGACATCCTGATGTCTCAGGACATCACACTCAGTTTAGAACTAAGCCATTGGCCTTCCTGGACATCCAGCCTGCTGACTCACCATATAGATCTTGGAGCTTGCCAACCTGAGCAACCATGGGAGCCAATACTTTATAACAAATCTCTGCATATATCTATCTCTACTGATAAAGAGATCTCTGAGATCTCTTTTATAAGGGCTATCAAGCTGGTATGAACCCCTCACAGTCTAATCTAGAGGGTATTTCCTGGGGGCTAGTGTATAAAATTCTAGACTGGGGTTATTATACAATAAGGAATGAGACACTTAGGGAAAAGGGAGAGTTGATACCCTGACCTGACCGTGGGCATTCTCTCTCTTTCAGAGACAACCTTAGTAGAAGATCTCTGCAAAGGAGGTTTCCTTTGAGTTTGATAAGACATGTTTTTTCCCCCTTTTGGGCTTAAAGAATCATATAGCTTTCTATTTTTTTTTCTCTCTCTCTGTCTCTCTCTCTGTCTCTGTTTGTCTGTCTGTCTGTCTGTCTGTCACCCCACCCCCTCCGGGTACTGGGGATTGAACTCAGGACTTTGCACTTTCCAGGAAGGCACTTCCTCCACTGAGCTATCTCCCCAGCCCACTCTATCTTCTCTTTGAAATGAATGTTCTAATGAATGCTTTACAAAGATGGCAAATACTGTACAAAGAAAAATTCAGAGACTAAAATAAGAAAATAAAATTTCACAGATATGTTGATTATATATTCAATTCTTTCTTTTCTTTTTTTTTTTTTTTACCTCAAGTAACTGTGAGCTAAATAAACCTTTCCTTCCTTCATTTTGGGTGTCGGGTATTTGTCCCAGC